>RCUC01126481.1:0-31477 GCA_003697995.1 Taxidea taxus jeffersonii | reverse complement strand
AAAAGGCTGGGATTTTGATAGGGATTACGTTGAATCTCTAGATCAATTTGAGAAATATTATCATCTTCATGATATTAAATCTTTGACTCCATAAATATAGAATATGTTTTCTCTTTATTTGCAACAACGTTTTGTAGTTTTCTGCAAAGACATCTTATACTACTTTTGATAACTATTCCAAAGTATTTTGCTATTTTGCATGCTATTATAAATTGAATTATCTTAATCTTATTTTAAGATCACTTTTTAACATTCCTGAGTGCATATTCTCTTAAACATGTCCAAGATCCTAGACATGTTTATTAGAATTAAATTAAATATTAGAATTATCTATACCATTCTCCTACAGTAGATAAGATAAATCAATAAACCTAAGAGTCATGGATGAGAAGTAAAAGCACATTACATATGGCATCCCTTTCAGTTCCCTTTTTGCTTAAAAAAAAAAAAATTACCATAGTCTCTCATGTTTCCCTTCTCCTAATGTCCTCCATGCTATTTCTTATGCTCCACAAATAAGTGAAACCATATGATAATTGACTTTCTCTGTTTGACTTATTTCACTTAGAACCATGAGAGACTATGGACTCCAGGAAACAGAGAGTTTTAGAATGGAGGGGGTGGTGGGGTAGGTAAGCCTGGTGATGGGTATTAAGGAGGACATGGATTGCATGGAACACTGGGTGTTATATACCAACAGTGAATCATGGAACACTACATAAAAAACTAATGATGTACTGCATAGTGACTAACATAACATAATAGAAAAAATTTACAACACTAGCCATTAGAGATAGGAAATGAAATCTGTAACAGAATTATTGTTATCAAAATGGTATTGCTGTATAGCATTTTCATGAACATTTGGGATACACTTGGATTCTGTAATCATCTGTATGTTCTCTACGATTCTACCTCATAACCTATCAGAAGACTTCCAAAACTTGATGCACCTTTCCTGTCTCTCTGCTGCTGTTATTACTATGATGACTAGTACTACTACTACTATTACTACTATTCTTACAACTATTACTACTACTATCCCGATCTCTGAGAGGTGAGATAATCTAGTTAGTAAGAGCTCAGACTCTGAGGTCAGACTGCTTGTTCAAACATGCCTCTATAATGTACTACCTATGTGACCACATTTAAGTTACTCTGCTTCTCGGTAGCTTAGTTTTCTTGCCTATAGAAGTAGGGTAAGAATAGCTACTATTTCCCAGGCCTGTTTTGAAAGATGAGTTAACATATGGAAATACTTGTAACGGTGCTTGGTAAAATGAATGTTAGCTATTTTTAACTGTAAGAAAGGAAGATAACCAGACAGAATTAGAAAGATATCTCTCTCCTTTTCTTTCTACATCACATCTGTGGGTTTACAGAGATCTTTCACCTCCCCACCCCACTGCCTCTCTCAAGGAGAAGAAGCACAGGTATGACTGAGCTCTGGACTAATGTGCCAGAGATAAAACAGTATAGGTAAAGATATGCAGAATTTGCTCCTTTGGCTTTAGTTCCCAGAGAATTTAATCTCTTTGTGGCTACAATGATAAGAGTCAGGGGGTGCCTATCTCCTAACTAAGAATGCTTCTCAGTTTAAAGAAGAAAAAAAAAAAGGGAAAATTAGGAAAAGCAAGGCATTGACTAAGAATGCTTAGATCAGACTCTCTGGCTGAGCAAAAATACGTTTAGATGACTGACATATGGTACAGCCCAATTCTTTAAGGCAAAAGTTCCAAGTAGGCCTTTATTATAGTAGGGTTTTGCTCTAAAACTACATATAAACCCATGGGCAAGAATCTGGAATTTCAGCAGTGCCACTAAGTGGAAGTCTACAAACTAATGCTTGGCAGTTTCCAAAGGGAAGACCTAGGCTTTATAAACACTGGGAGGAGTTCCTACGAAGTGTGTTTGGAAAGTCAGTATAATAGCAGACAAGTCCATCCCATGTCAGAAGAATGACAAGAAGTAACAGGCACCCTGACAAGTGAGTGCAATAAAAAAGGAAGGGGGATCTTGAGATGAGGTTATGTTTGGAGAACCATGATCTATCTGTAGACAGAAGGCTCTCAGTTTTGAGTAGCTGGTAAGAAACTGGGAAGACTGTCAAATGCAGAAAAGCAAGCAAAGGTAAATAAGACAGGAACTCCCGGATGGGGAACAAGGCACAAAAAATGGCTATTGGAACTAGAATGTGAGGTTAGAAGTTCCAGAAGCACTACTAATCTACTAGTTTGAAATGAAATTATGCATGGCTCCCTGAATCATTGTTGTGGAACAGGTGAGAGCTCAGAGCCTGAGGAAGAGTTACGCACACAAGTATGGATCAACTGATTGCTGGGAGAAGAGGTGTAAGTAAGGGGCCAAGTTAAACTATGTAATGATACTGAACTACATCACGATGTATTTATCATGGAGCTTCAAAATAAAGCAAGACTTTAAAAAAATCAAAAGGCAAACAAATATTTGCTTAGGTTTATAGCAAAAAGGACAAAAAAGGGGCAGTCTCATTATGAAAAAATGGTATAGAGTTAATACATGACAAAAGAAAAACTACCTTATTACCATTTTTCCCCTTCAAAGAAATGATCTTTGGTCTGGAGATAATAAAAATAATATATATAAAAGATAAAGCACAATTAAAGTTTTATAGATAATGAGTATGTGAGAATCTAGCTATTTGAACTGAACTGAAAATTTGAAGAATCTTATCCCAAACTATACAACATACTTATAGATGTAATTAATAATATATTCATTATAATTACCGAGAAGCCATACAAAAGGCACTTAAAGGAATAGAAGTAGGAACTGCTATGTGAATTTTTAAAAATATGAAAGTAGATGTCTCAATCCACAGAATAATATATGTGGGTTCTGGGACCATTTGAGGACATTGCTATGCAGAAAATTTCTGAGAAGTAAGAAGAGCATACAGAGTCCATTAGAAAAGCGCATCAATTAAGAAATAATGTTAGACTGCACTAATTTTAATTCCTGTCCTAATATGGTAGTGTTGCTATGTTTTACCAAAAGAAGTCCCAGACATAGAAAACATTGATTTCAACAAGGCCTCTGAGCAAGCCATTAGGATTTCTTTTAAATATAGTAGGGACCCTGTAAGGTTCAGGATGGGTGAATAAACTGCATCTAAAGAGTACAGTTTGTAATTTCATGGGCTCTTCTAATCGCATGCCACAGTACTTGGTCCTCTTGTTAATTTTTAATGAATAATTTAAAAAAAAATCATTCAAATCAAAATTTAAACTCTGCAATACTGGTAGAGACCACTAGTGCTGTGGTAGCAAAACAAAATTCAAATCAACTCTCTGAGCTACAATTAGTTTCAAAGAAGCAAAATGTAATAGAGATACAGGAAAAGCTATGTTTACTTAGGTTCCTATAATCTGCTAAAAAGCAGAATTATAATTATATATAGATATTTTGACTTTTTTTAATCTGCTAAGCACTTATTGGCATTGGAGCTAAAGACACTGTCCAGAAGTATCCAAAAGTCCCCAAAAGGGACTAGTGGCACCTTCATAAAAGTCCTCATATTTCCTGGAAGAAAATCACATGGGCTTGGGTGCAGCATAGGCAGTGATTTCTGTTAGATGGTCATTTTCAAAAATGACTTGTTCAGTGAGACTTTGAGAATCTGGAAAGCTCTGGAGCCCTATCCAACAAACTTTAAAGCAGCCACCTGCCTATATACAGAGTGGACTGTGCCTATTTATGACCAACTTCTCAAAGGCAACAAGTTAATGGAAAAAAAATTCATTTCCTTCTCATTAGAGACTGTGTGACATTTGAGTGGAAGTCAGAAGTAAGTAATAAAAATATGGCACTTTATGTGCTCAAAAGGATGTGGGGGACTGTAGAAACCATATGCCTTTTCATTTAATCACAATTATTTGTATTGCTGAGTCACTGACATTTGTTTAAAGATGTACATGCATCGCTAATATTAGATAAATCAAATCACACTTCACAACAGGATAACAGAAAAGTGGTGAGTGCTCACAGGTTCACAAATGAATTCTGTGAAATTAATGTTAAAAAAAAAAACAATTTCAGGGGCACCCAGGTGGCTCAGTCTGTTAAGTATCTGCCTTCAGATCAGGTTATGATCTCAGGGTCCTAGGATCGAGCCCCGCATCAGGCTCCTTGCTCATTGGGGAGTCTGTTTCTCCCTCTCCCTCTGCCTCTGCCTGTCCTCCCCACTTGTGCATATTATCTCTCTCTCTCCCTCTTTCTGAAAAAAAAAATAAATAAAATCTTAAAAAAAAAAACAATTTCAGATCAAAGGTATATCATCACCACTGAAAAATTGACAGAGATTGATTATGTTGGAATATGCATTAGAATATGCATTATGGATATGCATTAGAAGACTGAACCATTCCTTCTATTTGTGTTTTATCTATTCATGTAACTACTAATGAATTAAACAAAATAAAACCAACGAAAAACTACTGGCATAATCAGAATTATGTTAGTTTCTTCTGCCTAAAGATTTAGACAAAAAAGTTGGGCCACTCCATCTTGGATCCCAACAACACTGATAATGACATTTCTCACTTTTAAAATTGAGACAAGGGACACTCAGAAATGTTAAATTCACATGGTGAGGGCCAGAGTCTATATTAGATTCAGATCTTTTTTTTTTTTTTTTAACTTGAATGCCTATTATCTCTGCTGCCAGTGAAGCAAAACTTACAGGAAAATGTGGCATCAGAGTAGCAGAGTAGTTTATATTAATATAAATATACTATGATTTTTAAGCTTTTATTTTTGCACTGTGTACAATGCTCATTGTTTACATACTGTATCATTTAATCCTTAAAATCACCCTATGAGGAGGTATAATCTCAAATTAAATAATAGGGACCCAGGGTTAGAGAGAGTATGTAACTTGTTCAAAGTTAGATCAAATATACATAAGAATCAGAATCCCCTTGTGCTGTTACCACCACATACCCAAAGCCATCATATCCCAATCTCTCATGAAGGCAAAACAATTCTGAAAGCCTCCAGGAATATTTATGGAAAATTTCCAACCACTTGCCAGATTCTGATAGCAATGCTTATTAATTACCACAATGAATTAAGGAAACACAATTGCTAGACTGTGTGCCATCAATTTCTGTTAACAGACCAGCACTGGAAGAAAGCTTAACAGCAGAGGAAAAGAGACTCAGATATATAGGGACAGATTGTATCAGTCCTAAGTCTGGGTAGACAATGCACTAATAAATGTTCCATACTTTTTAAAGCATCTAAAATTATACTTCACATCCTTTGTTTTCCTATTATTCTATAATTAATATGCATTAATCATATAAATAAGAAAACCAAAGTACTTAGGACAAAGAAAAAATATTCTAGGGGATGTTACTTCTGGGAAGATGGGGAGATGGACAGGTATGAAAACACTTTTCCCATAAATGTTATAAGCATACCAAAACACTTTTCAAATAGCCAAAATATTCAGCAGTATCAACCATAGCTATTAATATAAATCTGGCTTATCAGAATGTGGATGATCATAGTAGGCAAGCAATTAGCAGGCAGTAATGTCCAGAAAATTGACCTCTGGAACTAACTGAGGTTTTAAGCAAACTGGCATAAGTGAGGGGCTCTGCCACTCTCCTAGCTCTCCAGGATCAGAGCAGTGCCAATCTGTGTAGACAGAACCTGCTGTACAAAGATCTTAAAACTTCAGTGCAGTAAGAGTGAAGGTTAACAATCCAGACTCAATTGAAAGTACATCATAAAAAACAATTTTCAAAAGCTCTCACTCATATGAAAAAGTATAGACTATAAAAATAAACATGTTACATAGTTTAGAGTAAAAGTTGTTGCTGCAATTAGTTACATAAAATGATGTTTTAAAAATAACTACATGTGTTAAGATTCCTATAAGGTAGGCAATTACTTATGAAAAATCATGATTCTCAATAGGACACAACAAAATTAAAGCTGTAATAGCCAAACATAAATGGTTATACATTCATTCATTCTTTATAGTAAATATTGACTGAGTGTAGTCCACGTGCCAGTGACTGAACTAGTCCCCATTATCACTTAGATTCAATGAAGAATAAAATAAGATTACTTTTGCTTCAGTAGTTACTTCTGCTTATGGTTAGCAAGATACTTTAAAAAGCTATCAAAATGCAATCCAGCTTGATCCTCATGTGAAAGAATACTTTCCAAAAAGTTAAAAACGTGATTCTCATACAAATTTGGAATGAATACATGTCAGTGGTGTATTTATATTATTAATGATGGTAAAGAACATTTGGGAATTGAGTATTGGATTTAAAGAAAAAATACTGGAATGATACTATTATGTTAGATACAAACTGATTAATATCCTACAAGATAAATCTCTAGCATTGTGTGTGTGTGTGTGTGTCTGTGTGTGTGTACAGAACTCTGTGTACAGAAATCATTTACATATATACCAATAGGGATTATGGGTTAATATGGAACTTCACAAAATCAGTGATATGACAAAATAATCCCCAGACACTTAAATAATCCTTGGGTTAGCCTGTTAGATAATGCCCTGGAGCATTAGGATAAGCAACCAACATTTTGCCTTATTTTTATGATCTTGACAATGTATCTTAATACTGGATAAAGTACCATATATTAATGTACTGAATTCTTCAAAAAAGAAAAAGAGATCCTCAGAGGTCAAAACAAAAAGGAGAAATAAAAATAAGATAAAATCAGACAATTTTCAGAAATGGATATGCCAATATTGCCTTATTGGCAAATAATATTAGCTGCACAAAATTCTCAGCTAAGGCCTGGACGCTTCCAAAGTGAGAAATAGTCTAATATTCCCTAGGTTAATCTTACAGAGCTAAAGTACTAATTAAATATGGGCTGATAAACAAATATGTGCCAGCAAAAGAAACCTCCAAATTAGTACTGATACCAATAGTAGGACTAGTAATAGTCACCTCTAAGAATGTGCAAAGTCAGCCAGGTCTCCATCAGTTCAAATTTACACTACTAAGTACTCCAGGACCCCACACTGAGAAAGTAAGCTAACTTTATATTTGCAGCTGGAAGATGCAAATACAAAACCACTTTTATGCCAGCTTTATTGAATATAGTTGGCATATGACATTAAGATGTACAGTGTGATGATTTGATAACTTACATGCTGTAAAATGACACCAAAACAGAACAGGGTTAGTTAACACATCATGGCTTCACATAATTTCTTTTTTTTTTGTGGTGAGAACATTTAAGATCTACGCTTAGTATCTTTAAAGTATATAATATGGTATGATTAACTGTAATCGCCAAGCTGTTTATTAGACTCCCCAGAATTTATTCATCTTATAACTGGAGGTTTGGGGCACCTGGGTGGCTCAGTGGATTAAGCCTCTGCCTTCGGCTCAGGTCATGATCTCAGGGTCCTGGGATCGGGTTCCGAATTGGGCTCTCTGCTCAGCAGGGAGCCTGCTTCCCCCTCTCTCTGCCTGCTTCTCTGCCTATATGTGACCTCTCTCTGTCAAATAAAAAAATAAAATCTAAAAAAAAAATAACTGGAGGTTTGTACCCTTGGCCAGTATCTCCCCATTTTCTATGCTCCACACACCATTCTACCATGAGTTCAGCTTTTTTTAAACTCCACATAGGAGTAACATCAACAGTATTTGTCTTTCTCAGTCTTATTTCACTTTACATAATGCCCTCAAGGTCCATTTAAGTTTTGTAAATGTCAGGATTTCCTTCTTTCTCACGTTTGAATAAGACTGAACTCTATGTATATATACCACATCATCTTCATCCTTTCACCTACAGATAGACATTTAGGGCAGTTTCCATGTCTTGGCCACTGTGAGTATGCTGCAATGAACATGGGAGCACAGCTACCTCTACAAGATCCTGATTTCCTCTGAACACATACCTAGAAGTAGAATTGCTGAATCTTACGATAGTTCCATTCTTTAATTTTCTGAGGAACTTCCCTACCATTTCCCATTGTGGCTGCACCAATTTACACTCCCAGTACATAAGAGATTTTTTCTCCAAAATCTTCACCAACATTTGTTATCTCTTGTCTTTTTGATGACAGCTGTTCTGACAGGTGTGAGGTGGTATCTCATTGTGGTTTTGATTTGCACTTCCGTGATGATTAGTGATATTCAGCATTTTTCGTGTACTTGTTGTTCATTTCTATATCTTCTTTGGAGTTCCCATGCCCATGTTTTAATTGGACTGTATTTTTTATAGAGCTGTAAGAGTTCTTTATTTTCCCCAATTCTGTAGGCTGCCTTTCCATTTTACTGATAGTTTATTTGCTGTGCAAATTTTTTGTATGATGAAGTCCCATTTGTTGAGTTTTGCTTTTGTTGCTTGTGCTTTTGTTTTTGTTTGTATGCTTTTCTGGTGCTCAGTCTCAGCTCCATCTCTACCTTTATTTTTATCAAAATATAACTGATATACAATATTGTATTATTTTTAATTATCATATATTATACTATTAATTAGTTTATATCATAAAACTATACTATATATAGGTATAACCACTTATAAGGCATAGTGATTTGATATTTATATACATTGTGAAATGATCACCATAAGTCTACTTACTATTTGTCACCACACAAAGTTTTTGTATTATTGACTATAATCACTATGCTGTACATCTCATTCCTGTAAATTGCTTATTTTATAAGTGAAGATTATACCTCTTAATCATTTTCACCTATTTCATCCAGCCCCAACCCTATGCCTTCTGAAAACCACCAGTCTGCACTCTGTATCCATGAATCTGTCTTGCTTTGTTTGTTCATTTGATTTGCTCTTTAGAATCCATATTTAAGTAAAATCATGTAGTATTTGTATGTCTGTCTGGCTTATTTCATATTGCATAATGCCCTCTACAACCATCCATGTAGTTGCAAAATGGCAAGATTTCATTCTTTTATGGCTAATATTCCATTATACACGTAGGTTGTTCTGTAACTTGGCTATTGTAACCAATGCTGTGATGAACATAGAGGTGCATTTATCTTTTCAAATTAGTGTTTTCATCTTCAGATGAATACTTACAAATGGTAATGTTGAACAATATAGTAGTTCTATTTTTAATTTTTTAGGAATCTCCACATACTGTTTTCCATACTGGTTGCACCAACTTAACATTCCCACTAACAGTGCATAAAGTCTGCCTTTTCTCCACATGCTTGCCAACATTGCTATTTCTTGTCTTTTTAATGACAGCTATTCTGATAGGTGTAGAGATATCTCACTGTGGTTTTTATCTGAATTTCCCTAATGATTACTGATTTGATCATCTTTCCATGTGCCTGCTGACCATCTGTTGTATTTCTTTTTTGGAAACATATCTATTCAGGTCCTCTATCCATTTTATAGCACATTTTTTTGATACTCAGTTATAGGAGTTCTTTATATACTTTGCATATCAACCCCTTCCTAAATTATCATTTGCAAATATCTTCTCCTATTCATTAGGTTACCTTTTTGTTTTGTTTTGTTTTGTTGGTAGTTTCCTTTAATGTGCAAAATCTTTTTAGTTTGATGTAGTCTCATTTTAAAATTTTTGGCTTTATTGTCCTTGACTGAAGAGATTGATCCAAATAGTATTGCTATGATTGATGTCAAAAAACTTAGTGCCTATATTTTCTTCTAGAAGTGTTATGGTTTTAGGTCTTATATTTAAGTCCTTAAGACAATTTGAGTTTATTTTTGTTTGTGGGGTAAGAAAATGGTCCACTTCCTGGTCCAGTGGTCCAGCTGCAGGTAGCTGTCCAGTTTTCCCAGCACCATTAATTGAAGAGACTGCGTTTTCTCCAATGTATATTCTGGTCTGAAATCGTAGGTTAATTGACTATACAAGCTTGGGTGTATTTCTGGGCTCTCTCTTCTGCTCCACTGATCTATGTGCTGGTTTTTGTATGAGTACCATATTGTATTGATTATGGCTTTGTGGTACCGTATGAATCTGGAAGTGTGATACCTATAGCTTTGTTCTTTCTCAAGATTGCTTTGGCTATTCAGGGTCTTTTACGGTTCCACACATGTTTTAAGATTATTTCTTCTATCTGTAAAAAATGTCACTGGTATTTTTTTTTAAGATTTTATTTATTTATTTATTGGACAGATGGAGATCACAAGTAGGCAGAGAGGCAGGCAGAGAGAGATGAGGAAGCAGGCTCCCCACTGAGCAGAGAGCCCGATGCGGGACTCGATCCCAGGACCCTGAGATCATGACCTGAGCCGAAGGCAGAGGTTTAACCCACTGCGCCACCCAGGCGCCCCTGTCACTAGTATTTTAATAGGGATTGCAGAGGCTCTTCAGATTGCTTTCAATTAAAAATATTAATTCTTCCATGAGCACAGACTATCTCTCCATTTAATTGTGTAGTCTTCAATTCCTTTCAATAATATCATAGTTTTCAGAATACAGGTCTATCACCCGCTTGGTTTAAATATTCCTTGGTATTTTATTCTTTCTGATGAAACTGTAAATGGGGTTATATTCTTAATTTCTTTCTGGTTGTTTATTAGTGTACAGAAATATACAGAAACTGTATATTAATGTTTTATCCTGAAACTGTACTGAATTATCTATTAGTTCTAATATGTTTTGACAGTCTTTAGGGTTTTCTATGAGTAGTAACATGTCATCAGCAAAGACTGACAGTTTTAGTTCCTCCTTTCTAATTTCAACTTTGCCTACTTTGCTGTGGCTACATCCTTGTCTTGTTCCTGATCTTAGGGGGAAAAAAATCCTTCCATTTTTCACTGTTAAGTATGATGTTAGCTGTGGAATTGTCATATATGCCCTTTATTTTTATGAGGTCTGTTCTGCTATAAACACTTTGTTGAGAGTTTTATCATAATTGGATGTTAAATTTTGTCACTCTTTCTGCATCAACTGAAATGATATGATTTTAAAATTTTGTGTTGTTGATGTGCTGTATCACTTCAAATGATTTGCAAATGTTAAGCTACCCCTGCATCCCTGAAATAAATTTCATAATATCATGGAGTATGATCCTTTCAGTGTATTGTTAAATGCAGTTTCCTAATATTTTGTTGAGGAGTTTTACATCTATGTTCATCAGGGATATCAGCCTACAATTTTCTTCTTTTCTTTTTTCATAGTATCCTTGTCTGGTTTTGGTATGAAGGCAATACTGGCCTCATAAATGAGTGTAAAATAATTCCATCCTCCTCAACTTTTAAAAATAATTTGAGGAAAATAGGTATTAACTATTCTTTAAATGCGTGGTAGAGTATACATGTGAAGCCATCTTGTCCTGGACTTCTTTCATGGAAGTTTTTTGAGTACTGATTCAGTATACATTTTTTTTCTTGAAGTGTAATTGATATATCAGTTAGTATAACTAATATTAGTTATATTAGTTTCATGTACAACATATTGATTTGACAGTTCTATACATTAACCTATGCTCACCATGATGTGTAGCTGCTATCACCATAGAATGTTATCACACTATTATTGTCAAAAAAATATCAATATTATTGTCTATAATCTCCATGGTATACTTTTCATTCCAGTGATTTATTTATTTTGTAACTGGAATTTTGTACTCTTAATCCCCTTCATTTATTTTTCCCATCCCCCGCCCCCCGATCCCTCCACTCTGGCAATAAGCAGTTGTTCTCCATATTTATAAATCTTTGTTGGTTTATTAGTTTACTTATTCTTTTGTTTTAGATTCCACATATAAGTAAAGTCATATGGTATTTGTCTTTCTCTGTCTTGGTTGTTTTTTTTTTTAAGATTTTATTTATTTATTTGTTATAGAGAGAGAGAGAGAGCGAGCACAGGCAGACAGAGTGGTAGGCAGAGGCAGAGGGAGAAGCAGGCTCCCTGCCAAGCAAGGAGCCAGATGTGGGACTCGATCCCAGGACGCTGGGATCATGACCTGAGCCGAAGGCAGCTGCTTAACCAACTAAGCCACCCAGGCGTCCCTCTCTGTATTGTTTCACTTAGGATAATAGCCTCTAAGTTCATCCACTTTGTCACAAATAGAAAGATTTCATTCTTTTTTATGGGTCAGTTATATATACATTATGTATATATACCACATCTTATTTATCCATTCATTTATCAATGGGCCTTTAGGTTGCTTCCATATGTTCGCTATTATAACTAATGCTATAGTAAATACAGGGGTGCACATGTCTTTTTTTCTAATTTTTAATTTAAATTCCAGTTGGTCAACATACAGTGTAATATTAGTTTCTGGTGTATAGTATAATGATTCAACACTTTCATACAACACTCAGTGATTATCACAACAAAGGCACCCCTTAATTCCCATCCCTTTTTAACCTATCCCCCTATGCACCTCCCCTCTGGTAACCATCAGTTTGTTTTCTATAGTTAAGAGCATAGGGGGGGCAAAAAAGAGGGAGAGATACCACATGTCCTTTATTCGTTCATCAGTTGATGGATGGATACTTGGGCTGTTTCCATAATCTGGTCATTGTAGAAAATGCTGCTATAAACACTGGGGTGCACGTATCTCTTTGAAATAGTATTTTGTATTAGTTGGGGAAATATCTAGTAGTGCAACTGCTAGGTTGTAGGGTAGTTTCAGTTTTAACTTTTGAGGAACCTCTGTATCATTTTCCACAGTGGCTGTACCAGTTTGCATTCACACCAACAGTGCACAAGGGTTCCCCCTTTCTCCACATCCTCACCAGAACCTACTGTTTCTTGTGTTTTGATTGTAGCCATTCTCCAGGTGTGAGGCAATATCTCGTTATAGTTTTTATTTGCATTTCCCGATGACCATTGCTGTTGAGCATGTTTTCATGTGTTCGGTGGTCATCTGTAAGTCTTTGGAAAAACGTCTATTCATGTCTTCTGCCCATTTTCTTTGTTAAGATCTTATTTATTTATTTGACAGAGAGAGACACAGTGAGAGATGTAACACAGCAGGGGGAGTGGGAGAGGAAGAAGCAGGCTTCCTGCTGAGCAGGGAGCCCAATGTGGAGCTCCATCCCAGGACCCTGGGATCATGACCTGAGCTGAAGACAGATACTCAACAATTGAACCACCCAGGCACTGCCCCCTTCTGCCCATTTTTTAAACTAGATTATTCGGTTTTGGGGTGTTGAGTTTTCTATGTTCTTTATATATTTTTGGATACTAACCCTTTATCAGGTATGTCATTTACAATATATTCTCCCATTCTGTAGGTTGCCTTACAGTTTTGTGTATTGTCCTTTGTTCTGCAGAAGATTTTTATTTTGATGGAGTCCTAATAGTTTATTTTTGCTTTTGTTTACTTTGCCTTGGGAGACACACCTGGAAAGAAGTTGCTACAGTCAATGTCAGAGTTTACTACCTGTACACTCCTCTAGGATTTTTAAGGGTTTCCTGCCTCACATTCAGCTCTTTAATCCACTCTGAATTTATTTTTGTGTATGGTGTAAGAAAGTGGTCGAGTTTTATTCTTTTGCATGTTGCTGCCAAGTTTTCCCAAAGCCATTTGTTGAAGAGATTGTCTTTTTCCCACTGGATATTCTTTCCTGCTTTGTTGAATATTGATCATACAGTTATGGGTTCATTTCTGGGTTTTTTATTCTGTTCCATTGATCTATGTGTCCATTTTTGTGCCAGTACCATCTGTTTTGATCAATACAGCTTTCTAATATAACTTGAAGTCCGGAATTATGATGCCTCTAGCTTTTTCTCTTTCAAGGTTGTTTTGGCTACTAGGGGTCTTTTGTGGTTCCATACAAATTTTGAAATTGTTTGTTCTAGCTCTGTGAAAAGTGCTGGTGGTATTTTGATAGGGACTGCATTAAATGTGTAGATTGCTTTGGGGAATATAGACATTTTAACAAATTTTCTTCTTCCAATCCATGAGCATGGAATGTTTTTCCATCTCTTTGTGTCATCTTCAATTACTTTTATCAGTATTTTATAGTTTTCAGAGTATAGGTCTTTCACCTCTTTGGTTAGGTTTAATCCTTGTTATCTTATTGTTTTTGGTGTACTTGTAAATAGTATTGATTCCTTAATTTCTCTTTCTGCTGTTTCATTATTGATGTATAGAATTGCAATAGATTTCTGTAGGTTGATTTTGTATCCTGCAACTTAACTACATATGTTTACCAGTTCTAGCAGGTTTTTTGGTGTAGTTAAGGGTTTCTATACAGAATATCATCTCATCTGCAAATAGCGAAAGTTTGACTTCTTCTTGCTGATTTGGATGCCTGATTCTTTATGTTGTCTGATTGCTGTGGCTAGGACTTCCAGTAAATAACAGTGATGAGAGTAGATATCATTGTCTTGTTCCTAACCATAGAGGAAAAGCTCTCAGTTTTTTCCCACTAAGGACAATAATACCTGCAGGTTTTTTGTATATGGCCTTTATGATGTTGAGGTATGTTCTCTCTTAATTGTTGAGGGTTTTTATCATGAATGGATGTTGTACTTTGTCAAATGCTTTTTCTGCATCTATTGAGATGATCGTATGTTTTTATCCTTTCTTTTATTTTATCCTTTCTTTTATACAATGTGATGTATCACATTGATTTGTGAATTTTTTTAATGATGATTTATTTGAGAGAGAGAAAGTACACGAGCAGGAGGGAGGGGCAGAGGAAAGGGGAGAAGCAGACCTCCCCTGCTGAACAGGGAGCCCACTGTGGGACTCAATCCTAAGACCCCTGGACGCTTAAAGGACTAAGCCACCCAGGTGCTGGATTTGTGAATACTGAACCACTGCTGCAACTCAGGAATAAATCCCACTTGACCCTGGCGAATGATTTCTTTTTTTAAATGTTTTGTTGGATTTGGTTTGCTAGTATTTTATTGAAAATATTTGCATCCATATTCATCAAAGATATTGACCTGTATTTCTCTTTTTTTAGTGGAGTCTTTATCTGATTTTGGCATCACAGTAACACTGGCCTCAGAGAGTATATTTGGAAATTTTCCTTCCTTTTCTTTTTTTGGAATAGTTTCAGAATAGGTATTAAGTCTTCTGTAAATGTTTGCTAGAATTTGGATTGGACTTTGTTTGTTGGGAGTTTTTTGATTACTGATTCAATTTCTTTGCTACTTAACAATCTGTCCAAGTTTTCTATTTTTTCCTGTTTCAGTTTTGGTAGTTTATATGTTTGTAGGAATTTAACCATTTCTTCAAGTTTGTCTAGTTTGTTGGCATATAGTTTTCCATAATCTCTTATAATTGTTCGTATTTCTATGGTTTGTATTCCTCTCTCATTTGTAATTTTATTATTTTGGTCCTCTCTCTTTTCTTTTTGAAAGTGTGGCTAGAGGTTTATCAATTTTATTACATTTTTACGAAGTACCAGCTCCTGGCTTCATTTATTTCTGTTCTAATCTTGATTACTTCCTTCCTTTTGGTGTCTTTAGGCTTCATTTGTTATTCTTTTACTAGCTCCTTTAAGTGCAAGTTGAGATGGTTTATTTGAGATTTTTCTTGTTTCTTGAGGTAGGCCTGTACTGGTAAATAATTGCCTTTTAGGACTGCTTTTGCTGTATCCCAAACATTTTGAACTATTGTGTTTTCATTTTTTTTGTCTCCATGTAATTTTTAATTTTTTCCTTTGATTTCTCAGTTGAACTGTTCATTGTTTAGTAGCATGTTGTTTAACTTCCATGTATTTGTGCTCTTTCCAGACTTTTTCCTTGTGGTTGATTTCTAGTTTTGTGGCATGTGATCAGAAAAGGCACATGGTACGACTTCAATCTTTATTAATTTGTTGAGACTTGGTTTTTTGCCCAGTATGTGATCTATGCTGGAGAATGTTCATGTGTGCTTGAAAAGAATGTGTATTCTGCTGTTTTAGGATGGCATGTTCTGAATATATTTGTTAAATCCATGTGACCAGTGTGTCATTCAAAACCAGTATTTTCTTGTTGATTTGTTGTTTGAATGATCTATCCACTGATGTAAGTGGGATGTTAAGGTCCCCTACTATTATTGTATTACTATTGATTACTTCCTTTTGTTTTTAACTGCTTTATGCATAGGAGTACTCCCACGTTGAGTGCATAAATATTTACAATTGTTATATATTCTTGTTGGTTTGTTCCATTTCTGATTATATAATGTCTTTCTTTGTCTCTTACAGTCTTTGTTTTAAAGTCTATTTTGTCTGATAGAAGTATTACTATCCCAGCTTTCTTTTCACATCCATTTGCATGATAAATGTTTCTACATGCCTTCACTTTAAGTCTTCAGGTGTCTTTAGGTCAGAAGTGAGTCTCCTGTGGGCAGCATAGGAATGGGTCTTTTTTTTTTTTTAATCTATTTCATCACTCTGTGTCTTTTGATAGGAACATTTAGTCCATTTATACTTAAAGTAATTATTGATAGGTATGTACTTATTGTCATTTTGTTACTTGTGTTATGGTTGTTTTTGTAATTCTTCTCTGTTCCTTTCTTATCTTGCTCTCTTCTCTCACAATTAGGTGGCTTTCTTTAGTGATTTACTTGGATTCCTTTGTCTTTATTTTTTATCTTTTACTGGTTTTTTATTTGTGGTTAGCGTTAGGTTTGTATATAACATCTTCTGCATATAGCAGTCTATATTAAGTTATGGTTGCTTTCTTGGGTATTCAGAATGACATGACAATTATCTAGTTGTGTTCAAGGGATGAGACAATCCTAGGATCCTCTTACACTGCCACTCTTAGCTCCTTAAAAAAAAAAGTTGATGGTTGCTTAAGTTCAAACCTATTCTTTACTCTTCTCCTTGCTATGTTTTAGGTATATGTGTTATACTTTATTTTCTTTTATTTTGTGAGTCCTTTGGCTGATTTTTATAGATATACTTATTTTTACTGCTTTTGTGCTTCCTACCTTTCTTACTCTTATTTATGGTCTTTCCTTTCCACTCAAATAACACCCTTTAACATTTCTTATAGGGTGGTTTTGTGTTCATGAATTCCTGTAACTTTTGTTTTTTTGTGAAATGCTGTCTCTCCTATTCTAAATGATAGCTTTGCTGGATAGAGTACTCTTGGCTATAGATTTTGGATCATTGTGTTTCTATCTTCATTTGCTCAAAATTTTTTTAATTTCCTCTGATTTCTTTGACCTATTGGCTGTTTAATAATTTGCTTAGTCTCCATGTATTTGTGTTTTTTCCAGTTTCTTCCTATAATTGGTTTCTAGTTTCATACTATTGTGGTCACAAATGATGGTTAATAGTACCTTAAATTTACTGATACTTATTTTGTGGCCTGATTTGTGGTCTGTCATTTGGAATGTTCTATGTGCCTTGAGAAGAATTCTGGATAGTATACTGTTTTTGCATAGAATGTATTATATAAGGGGACCCGAGTGGCCCAGTCGTTTGAGTGTCTGCCTTCAGCTCAGGTCATGATGCTAGGGTCCTGGGATTGAGCACTGTATTGAGCTCCCAACTCAGTGGGGAGTCTGCTTCTCCCTTTCCCTCTGCCTCTCCCTCTACTTATGCTCTCTCTCAAGTAAAAATAATCTTTAAAAAAAAAGAATGTACTATACACATCTATTAGGTCTATCCGGTCTCATGGGTCACTTAAGGCAGATGTTTTCATGATGATTTTCTTCCCTAATGATCTATCCACTGATTGTAAGTCCTCTGCTACTATTGTGTTGCTATCAATTTCTCCCTTTATGTCTGTTAATATTTGCTTTATATATTTAGGTACTCCTAAGTGTGGTAGATGAATATGTACTAGCATTATATTCTCTTGTTGCATTGACTTTATCATTATGTAATAATGCCCTTCTTTACCTTCTGTTACAGTCTGTTTTAAAGTCTATTTTGTGTGATACAAGTACTGCTACCCCAGCTTTCTTTTCATTCCCATTTGCATGTAATATTTGTTTACTTATTTCAATTTCAGTCTGTATGTATGTTTAGATATGAAATGAGTCTCTTGTAAGGCAGCATAGAGATAACTTGGATTTTTTTTAATATCTATTCCATCACCCTCTTTTTATTGGAGAATTTGGCCCATTTATATTCAAAATAATTTTTAATAGGAATATAATTATCCAAATTTGTTCATTATATTCTGGTTCTTTTTATAGTTCTCTGTTCTTTCTTTTGCTCTCTTCCATTGTGGTTTCATGCCTTTCCTTTGTGATATAGTTGGATTTCTTTTGCTTTATTTTTTGTGTATCTACTATAGGTTTGTGGTTTGCAATTATCATGAGTTCCATATAAAACAACTTTTGTGTGTATGTATCAGTTTAAGTTCATGGTTCTTTATTTTATTTATTTTTTACTTTAAGATTTTATTTATTTGACAGAGATCACAAGTAGGCAGAGAGGCAGGCAGAGAGAGAGGAGGAAGCAGGCTCCCTGCCGAGCAGAGAGCCTGATGCGGGGCTTGATCCCAGGACCCTGCCATCATGACCTGAGCTGAAGGTAGAGACTTTAACCCACTAAGCGACCCAGGTGCCCCAGTTCTTTATTTTTTAATGCATTAAAAATAACACTACATTTTTGTTACCCCCTTCATGTTTTATGTTTTTGATATAATATTTGACATCTTTTTACACTGTATATCCCCAAACTAATTATTGTAGTTAAAGTTGATTTTACTACATTTATCTTTTAATCTTCATACTAGTTTTATAAGTGCTTGATCCTCCTACATTCATCAGTGAAATTTTTTTTTCGGTTATTTATTTCTAGTTAAGGCCTTTTCTGCTTAAACTCTATTTAATATTTCTTATAATGACAGGTTAGTGGTGACAAATTCCTTTCTCTTTTGCTTGTCTGGAAAACTCTTTTATCTTTTCTTAAATTCTGAATGATAACCTTACTGGGTAGAGTATTATTTTATGTTTTCTCCTTTCAGCACTTTAAATATATATACAATGCCACTCCTTTCATGCCTATACAGTTTCCACTGAGAAATCAGCTGACAGCCTTACAGGGATTCCCTCATACATAACTAGTTGTTTCTCTCTTGTTCCTTGTAAGATTTCCTCTTTAACTTTTGACAATTATATTGTGTCTTGGTATTAATTTCTTTGAATTCATCTTTGAAACTCCCTGTACTTCCTAGATCTGCACATGTCGCCTTCCCCAGGAAAGGCAAATTTTTAGCCATTACTTATTTCTTCAAGTAGGTTTTCTGCACTTCCCTCTTTTTCTCTTTCTGGATACACGCAACGCAAATGTTAATATATTTGATGGTATCCCAGAGGTTATGGCAATACAGAGGCTATGGAGTGGCTGAGGGTGGAGCTCTCTCTCCAGCTGGAATGCTTGGGTTGCCACAGCCATGGCTGGGACTGCAGAGATGGGAGGTGCTTGGCTGTACCTGTCACAGCAACGGTAGTGCTGGGCAAGGATCTTTCCTCTCCTCTCTGACTAGGGGTGTGGCAGTGGGCCTGGCTTTCTCCCAGATCAGCTAGAAAGAGCTCTGTGGCTGCCACTAGGAAACAAAGTGGTGGGCACGGCTCTCCCTGACCCACCTACCCACACAACAGGCTGACTGACGTGCTGTGGTGGTTAGTGCAGCTATGGCAGCTGGTGGGACTTTCAATGGACTGTGCTCACTAGCATTAATAGGTAAAAAGTGAGAAAACTAAGATGGCACTTGCCACTATGAGTTCTGACTTAGTGTCAGAACTAGCATGGTAGAATGCAATCATAAAAATGGTACCCAACTATGTCTTCATTCCCAGAGGGTGTTTCAGCAGTGTCTTGCCCCTTTGGCAGATACCCCAGGACTAGTAAGTGGATATCTTCACTTATATTTTAGGTGCTTTTCTAACTGGTGTTTTATCACTGTGTCTCAGGGTGAAGGAGACTGTGCATAACCCTTTAAGAGCAGTATTTCAATTCCTATATAGCTCCATAGTTTTCCTGAATGTAATCACTGTTAGTTTTCAAAGCCTGGCTTTTGGAGGGCTTGTCACTCCTTTGCAGGATCTAAAGGTGGGAGTGCCTGCCTTGGAGCTTCAACCTCTTGCTCCTCACAGAGAAGTTCCATGCTTTTGAGAGCCTCCCAATCTTGGATCGTGTGCCTGGGGTGGGACATTTCATTTGTTGGCTAGACCTTGTCTTTATCTCTCATTATAGATGCTCCATTCATCCAAGTTTCAAGGGTTTTAATGAAGAAATTACTTCATATTTAGTGGTATATCTGTTATTTCTGTGGGAGGAGAGGAACTCAAGTTCTTCCTATGTTCTTCCTATGTTGCCGTCTTGAAACCCCTTCTGTTGCTTTTGCTTTTGGTATAACACCCAAAAATTCAATGCCAAAACCAATGCCAAAGAGCCTCTTTATATTTTCTTCTGAGAGTTTTATAATATCAGATCCTATGTTTGTCTCATCCATTTCAAGTTAATTTTTATGAGTGGTTTAAGATAGGAGTCTAATTTTATTTTTCTGCATGTGGTTATCCAGTTTTCCCAGCATTATTTGTTAAAGAGACTATCTTCTCTCCATTGAGAGTTCTTGGTTCCCTTATCAAATGCATAATGCGGGGGTTTATTTCTGAGCTTGTAGTCTGTTCCACTGACATACATGTTTATTTTTATGCCAGAAATACAGTGTTTTAATTGCTGTAACTTTTTAGTATTTGAAGTTTGAAATTGGGAAGTGTGATGACTCTAGCTTTGTTCTTCTTTATCAGAATTGCTTTAGCTATTCAGGGTCTTTTGTGGATCCATACAAATTTTAAAATTGTTTTTTCTGTTTCTGTGAAAAATGACATTCTAGTTTTATAAGTATTACATTGAATCTGTAGGTGGCTTTTAATGATTTTTCTAATCCATCCATATAGCCAGAATAAGCTTTAGAAAGGACAAAGCTGGAGGTATTACAATTCAGATTTCAAGCTATATTGCAAATATATAGATATCAAAAAAGTATAGTACTCAGCACAAAAATAGATACATTGGTCAACAGAACAGGATGAAAAGCCCAGAAATAAAGTCTTGTTTATCCAGTCAATCAGTCTAAAACAAAACATGTAAGAATATACAACGGGGGGAAAAGAGTCTCCAATAAATGGCATTAGGAAAACTAGACGGCTATATGCAACAGAATGAAGGTGGACCACTTTCTTAAATCATACACAAAATACACTCAAAGTATATTAAAGACCTACATGTAAAACAAAAAACTCCATAAAAGTCCTTAAAGAAAACTTAGTAATTAATCTCTTGGATACTGGCCTTTGCAACAGGCAAATATGTCTCCTCAGTCAAGGGAAACAAAAACAAAAATAAACTATTGGGACTAAACCAAAATAAAAACCATTTGCACAGCAAAGGAACAATAAGCGATACAAAAATACAACCTCCTGAATGGGAAAGATATTTGCATATGATATATCTGATAAAGGGTTAATACCCCAAATATTAAGGAATGCATATAACCCAACACCGAATAAATAAATAAATAATCTGATTAAAAATGGGCAGAGGACCTGAATAGACATTTTTCCAAAGAGGACATACCAGTGGCCAATAAATACATGAAAAAATGCTCAACATTACTAGTCACCGAGGAAATATAAATCAAAATCACAGTGAGACATCACCTTACAGTTGTCAAAATAGCTGATATTAAAAAGAAGAAATAACAAAGTTGGTAAGG
Source organism: Taxidea taxus jeffersonii (assembly GCA_003697995.1). Lineage (NCBI taxonomy): Eukaryota > Metazoa > Chordata > Mammalia > Carnivora > Mustelidae > Taxidea > Taxidea taxus. The sequence goes on along the minus strand of RCUC01126481.1, from coordinate 9,849 downwards.
ATGTCAAGAAAGGGGATCCTTGTGTACTGTTTGTGGGAATGCAAATGGTGCAGTCACAATGGAAAACAGTATGGAGGTTCCTCAAAATATTGCAAATGTAAATACCATATGATCCAGTAATTCCACTACTGGGTATATACCCAGATAAAATGAAGACACTAATTTAAAAAGATATATGTACCCCTATGCTTATTGCAGAATTTTTTTATTATTTTATTTGTCAGAGAGTGAACAAACAAGGGGAGCAGCAGGCAGAAGGATAGGGAGAAGAAGGCTCCCCGCTGAGCAAGGAGCCTAATTTGGAACTTAATCCCAGGACCCTGAGATCATGACCTGAGTCAAAGGCAGATGTTCAGCCCATTGAGCCACTCAGGCATCCCATGCAGAGTTATTTATAACTGTCAAGATATGGAAGCAACCTAAGCACCCATTGATAAACGAACAGATAAAGAAGACAATGAAGTATTACTGAGGTATAAAAAAGAATGAGATCTGTCCATCTGCCATAACATGGATGACCTAGAGGATGTTGTCCTAAGTAAAATGAGTCACAAAGAGAAAAATATCACATGATTCCACTTATATTTGGAACCTAAAAAAACAAAAGAAACAAACAGAAATAGGCCCATAAATACAGAGAACAAAATGGTGCTTACAGGGGGGTGGGGAAGGGCAAAATGAGTAGAATTAAAAAAAAAAAATCTTCCTATCACTGAACATGGCATATTTTCCCATTTATCTTCAATTTTTTCCACCAAGGTTTTGTACTTTTCAGTATGTAGACCTTTCACTTCCTCGGTTAAATTTATTCCTAATTTATTGTTTTTGACACTACTGTGAAAGGGCTTATTTTCTTTATTTAGAAATGCATCTGATTTCTGTATATTGATAATATATCCTATAACTTTTGAGAATTCATTGATTAATACTAAATGTTTTGGTGGAATCTTTAGGATTTTCTAAATATAAGGTCATTTCATATCCAAAAAGGGCATATTTACTTCCTTTCCCATTTGGATGCCTTTTATTTCTGTTTCTTATCTACTTGCTCTGTCTAGGACTTCTAGAACTTTTGAATAGCAAAGGTGAGTTGGCACCTTTATCTTATTCCTGATTTTAGAAAATCTTTCAGACTTTTACTGGTGTGATGTTAGCTGTGGGCCTGTCATATATGGCTTTTATTATATTTGAGGTATGTTCTTTCTATACCCAATTTGTTGAAAGTTTTTAAGATGAAATGATGTATTTGTCAAATATTTTTTCTGCATCTGTTAAGATGATAACATTATATTTTTAGTTCTATGAACGTGTTGAACACACTCACTGATCTGTATATGTTTAACCATCCTAGCATCCTAGGAATAAATCCCACTTGATCATAGTGTATAATCCTTTTAATGTGTTATTGAATTAAATTTGGTAATATTTTGTTGGGAATTTTTGCCTATTTAATTATCAGTGATATTGGTCTATAGTTTTCTTTTATTGCAGTGTCTTTGGCATCAGGGTAATTGTGGCCTTGTATAATGAGTTTTAAATGTTCCTTCTTCTTTGAAGCACTTTGAAACATATTGGCATTAATTTTTTTATTTAAATTTTAATTAGTTAACATGCAGTGCAACATTGGTAGAATCTGGTGATTCATCCCATCACTTACATACAACACCCAGTACTCATCACAAGTGCCTTCTTTAATACCAATCACCCACACACATACCTCCATCAACCCTCTGTTTTTCTATCATTGAGTCTCTTATTATTTGTTTCCTAATTCTTCTGTAAATATTTGGTAAAATTCACCAGGAAAATCCTGGAAAAATCATCCTTGATGAAAACACCCCCAATTTTTCAGAATATCCACAGATAAAATTCAGAGAAACATAGGGTAATATTGAACTTGAAAATAAGCCATCATCTGTTAAACAGCATAATATATAAAATGAAAAAAACCCAAACAGTATAATAAATAACAAGCTTGGATCTCCAAATACTTCAGGTATTAATTAGGCTTATCAAATAGCTATGAAGGAAATGACAAGGAGATTTGAAAAAAATAAAAGCAACTAGAACTAAGAAGTAAAAATTTTTAAATTAAAAATTCACTAGGAGAATATCAGATTAGTGACAGGTAATGGGAAAAGTAGTAAGCTGGAAATGGATATAAATAAATCATCCATAGGAAAGAGAAAGAGATTAAGAGACATGGAAAATAGAAGGACAAAGTATAATATGTATTTACATAAAGTTTTGTTTTTTTAAAGAGACACATCTGGGGTGCCTGGGTGGCTCAGTGGGTTAGGCCTCTGCCTTCAGCTCAGGTCATGGTCTCAGGGTCCTGGGATCGAGCCCCACATCGGGCTCTCTGCTCAGCAGGGAGCCTGCTCCCCACCCCCTTCTGCCTGCCTCTCTGCCTACTTGTGATCTCTCTCTCTCTCTCTGTCAAATAAATAAATAACATCTTTAAAAAAAAGGCATCTGGAGAAGAAACAATATAGGAAAATATAAAGGAAGAAAGTATTCTGGGTTTAAGGAAAAAGAACTCACAGATAAGGGATGCATAATGTATACTAACAGAAAAGAAAAATTAGACTGACAAAATAATTCCTCAATAGCAACAAAAAGAGCCATAGTCTTTGGTGTATTATCTTCAAAATATTTAGAGAAAATATATATTAATCTATAATTGTATAGCTAGCAGAACTATTCTTCAAGAACAAAAAGAAAATAAGACATTTTTGGAATGAATAAAACATGAGTTAATTCAACACTTGTTAAGCCATACTGAAGGGGCCTCTAAAGGTTAAAGCAAAAGGAAAATGGCCCCAGAAATCTTTTATTATTTGGTATTCTGAAGAGGCCTGTTTCCTTTGCTAATGTCTATTTTGAGGTTTTTTAGACATACTTTCATATTTCATTTTAATCTTCATCAAAAGAAATTATATCCTGATACTGACATTTCTTGGATGTGTTAGTAAAACTAGAGAGCACAATGAGAAAAGAAAAAACATAAGGAAAAAATAAGTAAGATTTACTGTCTCTGAAAATGCATAACAAAAAAGCTAACTCAAAGTAATCAGAGGTGCACCTCAGTGGTGAGGTCAGTTAAGCATCCAATTCTTGTCTTCAGCTCAGGTTGTGATCACTGGGTTGTGAGATCAAGCATGGAGTCAGATCATGAGATCTGCATGGAGTCAGCTTAAGACTCTCTCTCCCTGGCCCTTATGCTGGCACTTTCTCTCTCTTTAAAATAAATACATAAATCTTTAAAAGATGTAATCAGTACATCAAAGAAATAAATGAAGGAAAGAAAATAAGAAAAGCAGGAAGTTAGATGTGAAAATCAGAGGTTCTTAAGAAAACACAACAAATATAGCAGAATAAATCCTTGAAGTTCAGAGGAGTTTTCCTAGAACCAACAAAAGATCAGATATAGGAAAAAGAAGGACTTCTCCAGGTTTTAAACAAAATTGATATACTGAAACCAACACGAAAATATATCTAGGAAATACTAAACCCCAAGTTCAAAAAATAAAAATGTTCCTATTATTTCCTAAGGTATTAACTGTTAGACCTCTTTCATGGAGGAAAGCTACCAGCCAAATTTCAGTTCTACATGAACTTCTACATCTACTTACAAGTATCACATCACAGTTTACTGTACTCACTGGAGGAAGAAAAGGGCAAAGTGAAGAAAAGTTTGGATGGAAAGAAGTTGGGAAGTTCACCAGTTAATCATAATATTCACATCAAACTGAATAAAAAGTAGATTATGGGGTTAGGTCTTTTTTTTTTTAATTCTAGGAATAGTACCAGAAAATAATATTAATATCCATTAGAGTTCTAGGCAGGTCATAATTTTTCAAGGTTTGAGAAGTAAAATGAAAGACAAGAAAAAAAAATGAAAAGTTTAAGCTATAGTACCAAAACATTAAGTAAACTGAAAGTGGAAAAAAAAAATGGTGTGGAAAAAACCTACTAATCTGACAAAAAACAAAACACATAAACAAACTATGGTGCTAACCAAAAAATACTTAAGCCAGTTAAATCATTATTGAGAACCCAATAGATTAATAACAAAAAAACATGAATAGGTAGTTCACAGACAAGTTAATAGAAAGAGTAAGTAAATATATAGAAAAAATGTTCTATACCTCAAAATAAGCAAACTAAAAAATTTTAAAAAGGTATCAGCTTATACTCATTCAATTGGAACATGTTTAAACAATGTGAAAGAATAAAAATATTATATATTTACATTGAAATTTTATTTTTTAAACAGCTAAATATCCAACAATGTGGTAATGGGTAAAATAAGATTGTATCCACTAAATAGCACAAACACAACAATTATGTAATAACATAAAACACATTATACAGTAGAAAGTATTAAAAGAAGGTATAAAAACCCAAGTGATGGTTTTACAAGTAAGTAGAAAAATATGTGTATATTTACAAAGACTTGGAAGGATATTTTAAGTTTCTGGAGAAGAAGGACTGTGAAAATTAATTCAATTTTGAGTTGTATTGATGTTGATATTTGTTTGAAAAGCTTAAGAAAACATGAATTTAAGAAACCAATTAGATTGATTTAAATATAACTCATATACTGTTATACTTTAATAAGACACATGATTTTTCCCTATAAAAAGATTTGCAAAGTAAAGCTCCTATTTTGAAAGATCATCTGATGCTTTTCAGATATGACCTAAAGGAAAATTACATAAACTTTTCCAGAGACCCGAATTTCAAACATTAGTTTTAGATGAAAGGCAGTAAAAATAGAAGTACCAAAATATAATGAAGATCCTGAAATAGAGGGTATGGAGCAATATAAATTGTCCAGACTTAAGAGGATAGATGGCAGCAGTCACATTAAGGAAAAAAAAAAAAAAAAAAGGCCTTTGAAAAAGCCCTGTTATGTTGGCCTCAGTGATTTTGTTGACAGATTCTAATGAGTAGGTTCTCACACACTGGCTCAGACTAAGCAATGTGCAGTCCATGGGCAATGCAATTCAAATCAGTATCAATACAGCAAGGACAGTGAACTGAACAAAGACTGCGTGTGTGAGACAGCAGCACTGCAGCTAATGACACGGTAAGCCACAGCACGGTACATATGGGATCTCTCTCACCACATTCCCCGATACCTCACCCTAAGAGCCAGTCAGTCTGCATCATTCTGGCCTATAGAAAAGGGAGAGGGGAAGAGAGGAAGAGAGAAATAATTTTTGAAGAAGAATCAAAAACTTTTAAGAGTAATAAGAGCTACAGTTAGAGAAATGAGATTTCAGAGACTTTATAAAGGCTAATTATTCCTTCCTCTGTGGTGAGTGGCAAATTTCCTTCAGATTTATGGCGGATGAAAAGAGCACAGGCAGGTAGAGTCTAGAGACAACCTAACTTGCCCTCAGTGACAAGCAGAACTTCTGTCAACAGAGGTATAAACAGAAAGACAACCCTGATTAGGATTCCGTATTAGGCAGCTCAGGTCACCCAGGATATAAGAAGTGAAATCCAGGGATCCTAAAAGCAAGGTTGGTCCTTGCCACTCAGGGAATTTTGCCATTTCTATCCTTAGAGAGAAGCTGCATCTTTCAAAAGGTTAAAGGGTACAGCAGAAAAGGACAGGTTCTGCCAAGTTTCTGCTTTCTGGGAACTTCTCTGCACCTAACCTACAGAGTGGGAGAAATGTCTCTATTGCCTTTTTTGTTTTTTTCCCAGTACCTCACTTATACCAAGGATAACATATGTACAATTACAGACAGAATTAAGTTATAGACAAAAGGCTGATAAGTAAGAATATTTAAGAAAGTGGGAAAAAAAAAAAAACAACGAAAGAAAACACATATACACACACACCCCAGTGTCATTCAGTAACGAATACAGGATGAAATAATGCTTCACTCAATCTGAGTATATCTTACAGATATAACAGAGCAAAGCAAAGCCAAACACTAAAAAATATTTATTTACAAAATGTTCAAAAACAGACAAAGCTAAACTATGATTTTTACAAATGCATGCAAGGGTGATAAATCTATTTCAAAAAAGGAAGTTATTAGCCTTAAATTCAGAAGTGTTTAGAGAGAGGGTTACACAGGTGTTCATTTTTTTTTTAAGATTTATTTATTTATTTGTTAGAGAGAGAGAGAGAGCGAGCACAGGCAGACAGAGTGGCAGGCAGAGGCAGAGGGAGAAGCAGGCTCCCTGCCAAGCAAGGAGCCCAATGTGGGACTCGATCCCAGGATGCTGGGATCATGACCTGAGCCGAAGGCAGCCACTTAACCAACTGAGCCACCCAGGCATCCCCAGGTGTTCATTTTTAACCATTTGTTAAAATATGAATGCATGTGTAACAAAGCACGTTTCTCTGTGTAAGTTATATTTTGCAATAAAGAGGTCTAAAAAAAATAATACTGTCATCCTACTCTTGCAAACACATAAGGAAATGACAGAAATTGAACTAAGGAATGTATGAGTCATCATAAAAAGATGAATCAGTAAGAAATTCGGTAGAAGATTCAGGCCTTCACTGTGTTCAACAATGGGTTTTCTGGCAATGTGATGCTGAGTGCTGTTCTAATGAGAAGAGCAAAAATGGGGATCCTGTCTGGGAGGAGAATCCTAAGAAACCATATGGAAAAAAATATGTATACATTTGAAGTTCAGGGTCATGTTCTTTTGGATTCTCGAACAAATTTTCCTCGTGGTATGAATCTAGGATTTTGGCAGGTAAAGTGTTATTTCACCTAGCTTCTTTTTTTTTTTTTTTTTTTTTTTAAGATTTTATTTATTTATGTCAGAGAGAGAGCAGGAGCGAGCACAGGCAGACAGAGAGGCAGGCAGAGGCAGAGGGAGAAGCAGGTTCCCTGCCGAGCAAGGAGCCCGATGTGGGACTCGATCCCAGCACGCCGGGATCATGACCTGAGCCGAAGGCAGCCGCCTAACCAACTGAGCCACCCAGGCATCCCTCACCTAGCTTCTTTATCGCCCCCTCGCCATCCCACAGAGAAAGGCAGCAACTGGGAACTTGTTTGTAGCTGGATTGTGGCCTCGCTGTTTCCAAGAGTCCACCTATCTTTTCATGGGTAATCCTGTATTTGGTCCCTTGTACTTTTACAGATGAGAAAACACAAGAAAAAAAAAAAATGACGGTGGTTATAGAAAGAGGAAGTAGTGGAGACTTCTCTAGAGTATCAATAACTTCTTTTATGCATTGAAAATGCAGCATAGTCGGAGTCTGGGGTCAGGGGCTCCCACAGTGTGTGCAGACACCCAGCAGAGAATGGTTTGAGGGGCCGTCAGGAGAGTGTCATGGAAATGCCTACAAGATGATTTCCTCCAACTCCTGGAGCTTCATTTGATTTTGTTTCTCCTCCTCTGGATCTTTGCTTTTCTTTGGTCTCTGGGTTGATTTCTATGGAGCTGAGGCAGATTTATTGTCCACCAGGGGCCAAAACTAATTTCCAAATGTGCCCTCACTATCTACAGTGCTGGCTCAGAGCCCTTTAGGGCGTTTCCTTAATACCTATTATGTCACTTCTGTTGAACACTTGAAGTATGGAGCTAATATTTTATGACCAAGACATTTTTATTAACAAAAAAGTGTTACTGACTCTTTTCTTATTGACATTTTTAGACTAGGCAGTTCTCCTTCACTTATTTTTAAAAGTTTGCATTGTTTTGCCCTTGATATCCACTTATTCTAGAGTAGTAATAACTGATCACTTATTCCTTTTCATTCCTAAAATCTCTGTAATTGATCTTGCTGTCTTCATCTAGGTAATTTTATTTTCTCCTCCTGACCCATATATAGCAATGTGTGTTGTTATTTTCGTGTGGATAGGCACTTAACTGTAAATACAATGTAACTTCCTAAACAATGAAAATAGCTGAATTAATGAGCTGAAACACTACCTTGCCTACATGTTTTAACTCTCTACCTGGCTTTTTACTCATTCTGTTGCAAGTAGAGATTTTTAAATTATTATTAATATTAAGCATTTAAACTATTACTGGAAATTTTCTGAGTTAGCAGTTTTCATTTCAAAATTGACCCATACTTAATCCAATCCAGTTTGAGTCTGTTATTAAAAATACTAAGTCAAAGCTTCAGATCAAGTAAGAGCCAAAGATGGATTACTAATGTACGTATTCTAACTTCAAGTAAACTTTTGAACAGTACCCCTTATATAATGCTTTGAGTTGTAAGCATATTATAATTCTGAATACCACTGTTTGGAATATCCTGTCATTTAATGTTCAATTCCAGCTTGTCCTGATGAAATTCCTGCCATGATCTGAATGCCATCATCATCATATTAATCTTTTAAAGACTACATTTGCTTACCCCTTCAGGCTATAATTCACACCTAGTTCTTTTTCATACAAAATCAAGGACACAACATGGCTAGAGACTACAAAGAGGTGAAAAAAAAAAAAAAAGGACTTTGTTCTTCAGGCACCATTATACTCTGGGCATTATTATATGAATATGAAAGAATATAATGGCTATTATGTCTTCAAAATATTTTACTTCATTTGGACTTAAACTCCTTTGAAATAGATAAAGAATTCTGTGGCAGAAACTGCTTGCATGATCACCAAACCCCTTTTCTATTCCTTCTAACAGAGTTAGACAACATTTGCCAATTTCCTTTGCAGTGGGGATGTTATGCACACCACTTCCAGTTCTGGCCCATTAAGCACGCCTCACCCTCTCTCTACCTCCCTCTGGCTGCATGCAGAGAATCTGGCAGAGAACTCTAAGAGCTGAGGAAATGTGAAGCCACAACAAAAAGGAAGGCCATGTTCCTAAAGAACCATCCGTAAAGTTGCTCAAAAACACCTGCCTAGAACGGAGACGCAAAGAAAAATCTTGCATCTCACTAACCCACTGAGATTTGGGGACTATCCCATCAGTCAACCTCTCTTAATATGAATCTCATTACATTTCTCTACTTTAACCAGATTCCTATGGGTTTCTTCTAATTATTTTAAGTTACTGAAGACAGCATTCAAATTTTACTTACATGACTATGAATTGATGGACTTCCACAATAACTCAAGTTTTTTGCAGCCTTCCACTCAAAATTTAGACCACAACACAAGACCAGGAGCCCTGCAGGTGCTCAGATATCTAATTGCCGACAAGCATCTGCACCAAAGTGGGAGGCTGAGGTGCCCTAAATGACCTTATCTTTTAAAACTGATGAGTGTTTTCACTGGTACTAGCCTTTGCCATAGCACCAGTAACTGAGCAAAGGTAACCAAAACAGACACTAATCCATCAAATGCTTTTAGACTTATATACAACTGCCAGAACAATGTATAGTATTTGTACTCAACTACATTACACCAAATTAAATGTTCATCAAGACTATATCAGGTTTTTTTATATCAAATCTGTTTACTAAAAAAGAGTATAAAGGGACATAGAAACATACATTTCTATCCTAAATAAGAGTTAAACCAAGTAAGGGAATAAAGCAGAATTTTAAAAAAAAAGTACTGCAGGGACTGCTGTTGGATTCTCTTCATCATTTCTTATGCATCCGTACTTGAAAAGGTTCTAAGTGTGAGCCTCTCCCAAATCCCAAGGAATTAACCCATGTTAAACATTATACGAAAATAATCCAGCCCACCAACTTGCCTTAACAACCATTGCACAGAATTGTGGTAGTTTAAAAAGCTGCCCCCCAATTCTCTGAAATTTCTTCCATCGAGAGGTCCCTTCCTCTTGAAACTGAGTAGGATGTGTCTAGCTAATCAGTTGAGGCATTAATGCTATATGAATCCTATGCATAGATTATAAAACACCATGTAGCTTCTGCTTTGCTCACTGGAATA
>ML100764.1:30496-46095 GCA_003697995.1 Taxidea taxus jeffersonii | reverse complement strand
AGAGAGAGAGAGAGGAAAAAGAGAGTGTAAGGGAAAAAGAGAATAAAGGGCAATAATCACTTAACAGTGACCACAGTAGCAATGCCAGCCTTTCTCAAATTATAATACTTACTTGGGAGGGAGACAAACCAAAAGAAGACTCTTAATGTCATAAAACAAACTGAGGGGGGTGGGGGGGAGGGGGGTTGGGAGAGGGTGGTGGGGTTACATTGTATGTTTAAATAAAAAAGCTTAAAGAAAAAAAATAAAAATAAAATTTTAAAAAAAAGAAAAAAATTATAATACAGTATTAATACAGAAAATTATGATTTCTTGCTCAGTTACTCTGACACGGTTATTCCTTTACAAGTACTGCTCATTAAAACCCCATGATAAGGTTTTGTTATTCCCACTTTCCAGGGGAAGAAACAGAGACATGAGGATAGTTAGTGATTTGTGCAAGGTCGCATGACCAATCTAGGCTTGAATCCTCTTCTATACACCAGTTAAGGGCAAACATGTTGAGTCCTAACTGCCTGGCTTCACATTGGGCTCTACCTCTTGGTTACTTCGGCGATTTACTTACGTTCTGTGTTCTAGTGTGTAGATTGAAACTGCCAATATATAAATCTATATATCTAAAATAAAGTTGTTGTGAGTGTTGCTCAAGAGTCCGATGTACACTGAGCAAAATAAGCCAATCACGAGAGTATATGCTGTGTGACCCTATTTATGTGAGCATCAGGACAGAGGAGCACATTTCCAGAAAGGAAGAACTTAATTGATGGTGAAAAAATTCAGAAGAGTGGTCCCTTACAGTGGTTAGAAACAGACTTGAAATCAGCACATGGGAACTCTCTGGCCTGGTGGAAATGTTCCAGCTGTTGAAAATGGCCAGTAAGCGCCATGGCTCCTTTGGGGACACAGTTGTTTTACATTTCAGTTAGGTGTATCACAATGGGAAAGAGGCGAGCAAGGCTTTGGTGAGCCCCAGGTAGCGTCCTTGGAGCTTGAACATCAGAGTTCAGCTTCAGCACACAGAGGTCTCTTCTCTGGTCACTCTCTGAGTCCTGCCATTTTCTTGTCCCCTTTTCAGAGTCCTGTGAACACTCACCTCTCCGAGTGAATAATATCAGAGCACTGGAAGAGACATCCACCTTACTGCCTTATGAGGGACAAGGTAACTATCGTTCAACTTACAATTCTGCATTAAATCTTTGTTTTCTCATCTTTGTGGGAGCAAAGCCTGCATTTTGTCTCTGATCCCAGGCTTCTGCTAGTCCCTCTTTCTACCTGACCTTACCTACCCACAGATGTAACAGACACCATGAGAAAAACGAATCTGAGCTCCTCAGTAGAGAGAGTACTCTTTGATGGAGAATATAGAAGGAAAACGAGGAAAAGGTAGCTAGGGTAATACAGGACAAATCATACAAATGGATCCAGTTTTCTAAAAGGAACATAAGTTCTTACCCTCAGGGTGGGGAAGGGGGATAATTTTCAGTTAACTTCAGAGACCATTGAAAGGAATTTGGAGGTAGCATCCATGTGCGTCCATGTGGCAGATTAGCCCCCTGGAGCTGGCCAGTGGGAGGCCCCTGGTACTGTAGTCAAAGCCCTGAGTGCTGGAGATGATGAGAGAGTTGAATCAGGAGGATGTCAGCGCATGGAGAGATAGAAGCTCAAGGTAAAGTGGGAGAAAGAGTGATAGGGAGGAAGTGGGAGATGTAGCAGAGAGTTTATTTAACTGAAAAATGGCTCGAGGATTAGAGAGAAAAATCTACAGTAAGAGCAATATGGAGTGGAAAATAAATGCTAGAATGCTGGGCAAGTGCAAAGACACCTATGGAGAGAAATAGAATAGGTGGAAACTAGAGGGATGATAAATAGAAGACAAGAGGGAGAAGAACAGGTTGAGGTGCTGCAGGTTTGGGGCCAGGGTACAGGATAGAAGCACCTTTGGGCACAAGGGCTGACAACATTAGCTCTGAGTTTCCAGATCAAACTGTCCCTAATTATCAAAGTGGCACTTACAAAATGTCAGATTGCAATAGGCCTCTCCCCAAATATTTCAGTGATTCCCAAAACCAAAACTCCATCCCAGGTTATCTTCAGAGCTCGTTTATCCATGGACCTGAAGGCCAGGGGTCAGATAGATACCTACACTGGCATTCTTTCAAGAGCCTTAACCTTGGAGCACCCCAAACTGAGAGCATTGTTCATTCTTCCTTGCTCAAGCTAGATCTAACTCCTCAGTGTTCTGTCCCTCAATGATAGACTACTGTTCACCTGTGTTTTTTTCAAGTTGGAAACCTAGCAGTTGCCCATGATTCTCTGGCCCTCAATTACATGCCTGTCACTCTTTCAACATGGTGAGTTCTCCTTCAGAATATCTCCCACCTGTCCAACTGTCCAGTGCCCAGAGCCAAGTCTCTAATCCATGTCTCTGTCAACTATCATGGTTCCCAGAGGTAGGCTTCTGCCTCCCTCCTCCCTCCAAACTTAACTCCCATTAAGTGCATTACTTGCCCTTCAACTGAATGGGACATTTGAAAATAAAAATTAAATTGCATTATTTTCCTACTTAGGAATAATAATAATAAGTATTTCCTACTTCTGAATACATCAAGGATTAAATAATAATAATAAGTATTTCCTACTTCTTAATACATCAAGGATTAAATAAAAGTTTTTCTCGGTTGGGTCCAGGGTTGCCCCACAATGAGCCATCTGCCTATCTCCCCAGCCTCATCACCTGCCTGCTACACTATTACTTCAAAATAGAAGAAACTAGGGTGCCTGGGTGGCTCAGTGGGTTAAGCTGCTGCCTTCAGCTCAGGTCCTGATCTCAGGGTCCTGGGATGGAGCCCCACATCCGGCTCTCTGCTCAGCGGGGAGCCTGTTCCCTCTCTCTCTCTCTCTCTCTGCCTACCTCTCTGCCTACTTGTGATCTCTCTCTCTCTCTCTGTCAAATAAATAAATAAAATCTTTAAAAAAAATAGAAGAAACTTTCTTCCCCAATGATTTTAGTTGTTAAATATCTCCTTCACATCTGAGTTTTTTCGTGTGCCTTGTTTAGAACTGTTTTTCTGTTCCATTGCCCTTGGCGTACCTTCCTCCATTCTGGTTAAGTCCTACTTAAACCATCTTGGGGAGGCCTTTCTGTAGAGAAAGCTAGGCAGGAACAGCTGAGAGACAAAGGGTAGGAGAAGAGGAGCAGTATCAGGTGGAAAACAAGGGGGAAAGTTGCAGGAACAGAGAACAAGAGAGAAACACACCAAGAGAAAGAGAAGCTCCAAGAGACAACAGCAGAAACTGATGCAAGGAGTGATTAGATTTACATAATCCGAAAAGGGAAAATAGAAAAAGGATGATGTTTAAGTAAAAAGAGGAAGATTTTCCCATGATGGGTGAATTATTCTCAGCCTCTAGTGAAAGCTACTGATATGAACATAACCTCAGGTCAGGTTGTCTTGTGGGATGGGGCATTTCAGTTTCTCAGGGTTTCTTGGTTTTTCTTATTTTCTTGCTGTGATTTTCCCTTGGTCATAAATTGAGATGTCTTTGAGATTTCCTTTTGAGATTCCTTTCTGCTGAGGATAGCAAGGCCTGTTGGGAGACTAGTGATGAAGAAGAAGAGCCTCAGGAAGCCTTACGCTCCCCACCAAGGTGTGGGCCCAGGAAAGAAGTGGGGAGGTTGCCACTTGCCAGTTGCTGCAGGATGTCAGGTGGCTAAGTTTCAAGCCTGATGCATTTTACCCTGGGCACACTCCACAGTGAAAAAAGCCAGGGTGTTCTGGAATCCCGTGAATCACATAAATGTCCCCAAATACACATTCGGGGAGAGATTTGCTGAAGAAGGGGGATGTCTTTCATTCTTATTCATAGTAAAGACTTGGATTTATACCCACTGACCCTTTAGTTTCTCTAGAGAATAAAAACTAAGCATTATCCTATTTATTGATAATGTTGTTATTTTGTGCCTAATGCTGGAAAAAGCCCAGAAGAAACATAATCCTTCAGATCAACTGCTCTCCACCCTAAATTAAAATTTTTGTCAAATAGTTTTTATTATGTTACTGTGATTTTCAAAGAATTTTGGCAAGTAAGATATTTCATCTTCACAAACTTATGCATTTAGAGAGACAAACTATTGCTTCTTCCTACTTTATAGATAAAGAAATAGGAGCACTGCAGTGTATAAGGGTCTTTTACCAGGTCAAAGTAGTTACACAAGTGGAAGGACTATGGTGATTGTCATGTGGGGCTGACAGGGTGGCCAGGATCACCAGAGCAGAGTTCACCCGGGGGAACCCAGAAAGTGTTCAGGCACTTAGGCCAGTGGATCAGGGCCCAGTGTAAGAAGGCTCTCATCCTAACAAATATATTTCAGTAGTGAGAACAAGGAAAGGCAGAAAGAGCTGGCAGGATTGGGACTTACCATGTGGGAGGCAAGAGATCTAGAAAGAAAAACTGAGTTACGAGTAGGAAAACTAACAGAGAGCAAGGAAGAGCCATGAATAAGAAAAAGCCCAAGAGGGAAGCCCAGGGATTCAGGGAGATGTCCAATCTTTCATGGTATAGAAGAAACAATGTGTGATGACAGAACAATGAGAAGGAAAGGAGGTATATGAAGGATAACAAAAGGAGAAGACATAGAGGGAGGCTCTGGTAGGTCTTAGGTGAGGTCCTCTTTCCCAAGGAGAATTTCACTTGAGTGCTGAACACCAGAATTCAGCATGAGATTCCTGAAGTCTGTTCTCTTATTGTCACGTCTGGTTGGTCATTTCTGCATTTCCCTTCAGCTTCCTGTGAGCACAAAGCTCTCCAAAGGACGAATGGAGGTGATTTTAAAGAGATGTCTGAACTGCTACCAGGCGATGGGGGAGCTAATTATGATTCAAATGACCAGTTACTTCATTAAATTTGTTTGCCTGTCTGTATGCGAGGGACATTTCCTTTCCTTCCCCCAAACGCAAATATACACTCTGACTCAGCCTCTGGTTGCTTTCCTCAGGTGTGTGGGAGACAGAGGGGAAAGGAGGCTAAGCACCTTAATGGAAGGGCTCTAGGGTGAAGAATGAAGGGAACAGAATAATAAGAATGTAGACTGGGAGCACCAGTGGAGTTGGTTAAGCAGGCCCAATTTTATCTAAATGTATGTGAACTCTAAACTCTAGCAGGTTGGGGTTTGGAAGGAGAGAGATAATCTTTAACTTACTTCCCAGGGATTGCATAAGGTTAATGAAATGCTAAGTATAGCAGAGAGAAAGTGAGGTAAGAGAATGAACAGGGAGATAATGGAGCAAAGAGATGAAGAACTTCGTGGAGGAGCAAAAGGAGAGAAGTGGAAACAGATGGCAGAAGTCATAGTCAAAGACACCCACAGCTTCATGGAGCAGGTACAGCAACATGTGGGGAGAGGGAGAAGAGGGAAGGAAAGAGAAGGGAACTCAGACCTAAGAAGGTGCTAAAAAGGCAGAGCAAGCTCAGTGGGTACAAACATACTTTTCTTCCCAAAGAGCCGTTCTTCTGTACTCTGAACATCAAGCTCCAGTGCTCTCTGAGCATTGGCCACATCCAGGCAGAGTCCACACCAACTGTTTATCATGTTCTTGTTTCTCTCCTCAGCGTCTTGCAAACGTGTGGCTCCACAAAGAGATGACGGAGGAGAATCAGAAGATATGCCCAGATTACTAACTTATGATAGAGAAGGTAATTAGAATTTAAATGATCTGTTATCTAATTAAAACTTTATCTTCCTATCAATGTAGAGGGACACCTTCTTTCAGCCCTTCCCTCTTCCCCTTCCATCCATCCATCCTGACATATTCACATAGAGAAACTATGCCCAGCTTCTGATTGCTTCCCTTGAGAGACGCAAGCAGTGAAGAATGATCTCAAACTTGTTGGGGTTTCCCTGGATATAGAACACAGACAAAGAGAGGGAGAGTGAAAAATATAGATGGAGTCATGAAATGAAACTCCATGAAACAGGACCAAAGTGAATGGCAATTCTTTTTTTTTTTTTTAAGATTTTATTTATTTATTTGAGAGAGAGAGAGAGAGTGAGACAGCATGAGAGGGGAGGTCAGAGGGGAAAGCAGACTCCCCATGGAGCTGGGAGCCTGATGTGGGACTCGATCCCAGGACTCTGGGATCATGACCTGAGCCGAAGGCAGTCATCCAACCAACTGAGCCACCCAGGCGCCCGTGAATGGCAATTCTATTTAAATAGACATCAAGTCTAAATATAACCATGTTATCAGGAAGGGGAGATCATTTCCAACCTATTTTCCCTGAGGCTATGCCAGGAACATGGGCATAATGGGAATAATTGCAACACAGAGAACTCATGGGAAAGAATTTCAAAATGTACCTGGCAAAGGGAAGGATCCTTGCTCATTTGCCAATGACCACAGTCCAGAACATTGGTGATATGGGAAAGGAATATGGACATGGATGAAATACACAGAAAGTCTGAAATTTAAATGTTCAGTTTTAATTCTTAGGTTGAAAAATTAGAAACAGAAAGTTAAGAACTAGAGAGAACAGATAGAAGCAGGGAAATGAACAATATTGAAGAAAGGAGATAAACTCCATCATTTTAGATAGGTAGAGAACATGATGTTAAGAGAAAAGTGCAGGATGGGGTGGGCAGGAAACACTAAGAAAAAGAAAGGGTGGAGGAGGGGCACAGAAGTTATACATCAAGAAAAAGGAGATGAGTGAAAATTCAGCAGAGATGAACACTGTACAAGGGATAGAGAAGACAGTTTGGGACATTGTAGGAGTTGAGAGAAGAGTCATCCATCAGAAACAAGTTTGCCACTAAGGGTGGAAAATGTTAGCCATGGTTTTCAAGTTATCATGTCCCCAGTTATCAACATGGTACCTGTAATATTCTCAGAGGCAGTGGGCCTCACCCTAGTCATCTTTGCTCCCATCTATAACTTAGATCCCCAAACATCTGTCTGGCCCAGACTTGTCTTCTAACCTTATTCATCTCAGGGTCTGAATACAGTTGTGCAGGGAGCCTGAAGGACATCTCCATTTGGATGTCTTTCAGGAACCTCAATACAAGATACCCACAATTGCACATACCATGTTTCTTGACACCAGATCTGTTCCTTTCCTGGTGTTCCTTGTCTCAGTACAGAACCCCATTGTTCCATTCCTCAGGCAGAAATTTAGGGGTCATCAGTGACTCATCCCCCTCTCTCAACTCACATAGCCCATCAGTCATCAAGATTAGTCAGCTATACCTCGAACTTGTCTCTTGCCCATTCATTCCCCTTCATACCCTACACAAACACTCTAGTCAGATGTCTCTTCTCTCTGGAACCAGAGCAATAGCCTCTAGTCTCATATCTTCCCTCCGGTCATGTTTCCATCATACCCAATCTCTCCAGGTTAACTAGAGGACTCTGAAAATGCAGGTTGCTCTATTCTACTTTCCTACATTAATAGATAACTTCCTCTTGTCAGAAGGATTAAATCCACTTTCCTCCCCATTGCTCCAGCCTCATGTCTGTCATGCAATTACCTCAAAAATTTGTACAAAACTTGCTTAGTAATTTTAATTATCTGATTACTCTTTTTCACCTGAGCTTTGGCACATGCTTGGCCCTGTGCTTGGATAGTTTTCTTACCCACTCACTCACTAATCTGGTGAAATCATGTAGATATTAGATACCATCTCAGAGATGCCTTTTCTGACCCCCAAGATAAGAGTCAGGGAAAAGAAATAAAGCACAGTAGCAGGGAAGCATGATGGGGAAAAAGGGAGGTGGGAACAGACATGGGGAAAGAAACAAATCAAGACAAAGAGGAGTGCCAAGAGATCCCAAGAGTGAGATACAGAGGTGGAAACAGAAGAGGCAGACATATGTGTGAAAGGTAAAAATGAGAAAGAGAACAAAGTATGGGAGACGAGGTGTGCAAAGTTTCTGACAGTCTCCATCAGATTAGTGGGTTGTGGGAGACTTCCTTTTATCTTTGAAAAACCTTAAGACAGGCACGTAAACTGTTGTAACCTCTGTTTTGTGGATGGGAAAATAAAGCACAGAAAGGCATGCAGGTTATTTTTGCAAGGGCAAAGCAGAAAAGGCAGAGTGGGCAGCAGAGGGTATGTCACTGAGGGAACAGTTGTGGGAAGCCACCTGGCAGTCAAGGTGGGTTCCTGTGATCAGAACACAAAAAGGAAGCCCCAGGGGTCCCATACATTCCCAAAGAAGTTGGGTCCAACATAAGACCTTCATTAAGAGGAAAACTAAGTTGTTAATTTTAGCTATTCTGACTGGTATGAGGTGGTATCTCATTGTGGTTTTGATTTGTATATCCCTGATGCCAGGTGAGGTTGAGCATTTGTTCATGAGTCTGTTGGCCATTTGTGTGTCTTCTTTGGAGAAATGTCTAACTGTGTGATGGACATTAAGGAGGGCACTTGAAGTAATGAGCACTGGGTATTGTATGCAACTGATGAGTCACTACGTTCTACCTCTGAAACTAATAATATAGTATATGCTAATTAAATTGAATTTACATAAAACATTTTTAAGAAGAGAAAAAAAGAAAAATTGGGCATGGGTTTCCAAATGTTTCAACTGTGACAACATTCTTAGGGGCCTCTGGACAGGAGAGTATTTTAACAGCCCCTTCTGCTCTAATAGAATGTAATCATCAGTCTTCCACCTTAGTATAAGGGAATTGTTTCTAGTGTTTTTGTGGCTGGGCCTGTTTCACCCCCTAAAATAAAAGTTTTCTTGAGTTTAAAATAAATAAGGGAAAAACTGATGTTGGTGGGGAGAGATAGGGAAATACTGACAGAGAGCATTGGAATGGACTCAACCACTTGGGCTTGAAGACATCTAGAGTAAGAAAGCTTGACAGGGTAGTGAGAGAAAATAGAGACATTATCACTGAAAAGCAAAAACAAAACTAAGGCCTAAAAACAAGAGATGGGGTAGAAACCCAGACAATGGAAGAGATTCACAGCTAGGAAACAGATGTGTGGAGGCAGGAATGCAGGTGGGACAGTGAGAAGTGGACAGAGGAGATGTAACAAGATGGCAGAAAGCAGAACAAGATAATGTGGCTCTGAGGGGCCCCATGGAGCAGGCAGCTTGCTTTCCCATCCTGGTGGGGCATGGACATGATGAGGTCTGCTTCCATCACCCTACATGGTCCATCATGTCCTTGTTTCTCTGCAGTGACCTGTGATCCCAGAGTTTCCCCAGTGACTAATGAAGGAGAACTAGAGGAGATGTCCAGTCTACCAGCAGAAGAGGGACAAGGTAATTCTGATTTAAATTCCCAACTCTCTCAATAAACTTTTGTTTTCTGATCAGCATGGAAAAAAATCTTGCCTTTCTCCCATCCTACCATTCTATTCTTCATATTCACATACATACAAGTGAGACTGTGTCCATTTTCTGTCTTATTTTTTCCAAAACTGTGAGAGAGACGAAAAATAACAGTGGACAGAGCTCCTGAGTTCTCTAGGCAGGGAGAACATAGGGAGACAGGATATAACAGAGGTAAGTTGGGGCACCAGAGCAGAAGGACCTGGGTCATTTTATTAAATGTCCATAAAAACCCAAATAACAGCAGGTTATGGCAACTGAGGCAATGAGATTATCTTCAGCCTACTTCCATAAGTACCAGCAATATGGACATAAGTTTTGTGAATGAGTTTGCACTTTAAAAGGTCCCTAGGGAGATTGTTAGCATAGAGCTGATGAGGGAAGGCTGTCTGGCACTGTGGTCCATGTGAAAAGAGAAGAACTTCTGTCAGTTTGGGAGGAAGCATCTGTGAGAATAAGGAAAATAGATAAAAAAAGGGAAATTTTAAGGCATCCAGCAGGAAAGACTCAGAGAAACAGAGATAGAAAAGGAGAAAGTGAAAGACAACCTGGAAAGGGTATAAGTTAATGGAGAAATGAGGTATAGAGATGAAAATTAGAGATTATATAGTAATTTGGCAAATAAGTGTCAAAATAATAATAATGTGGAAGAAAGCACAAAGGAGGCTGTGTAGAGAAAGAGTTATATGAAAATAATTTAAAAATCAATAAGGAGTGGAAACTGCCATATAGGGAAGGGAGAAGTTGGGATTTTCTAAAGCTGAAGTACAAGTCTAGACAGGAGCATCTTCCAGCAAAAGGAGTCTATCTCAGTAGTGAGTTTTCAGGTTTAATCTCCCCAGGTGCCCAGAACATACTCAGAAACCAATAACCCTCTCCTTGGCTGTCTCAGTTACTCCCAGGTAACAGAATGAGTCTCAAGTGCATGCCTGCTAGGGACACCTGTCTCCCAAGGTCATCCTTCTGTGTACCTGAAGGCATTTATCACAAGATCCTCTCCATTTGGATGACTTTCAGGAACTGACACTTCCAAAACTGACACTAACAGCTGCTTCTGTAAAACTAGAAACTCCTTCTCCAGAGTTTGCTCCCTTGTTAAAGGGGACATGAATGTACCATTTCCTCTTGTTCCCATTCTATCCATTTTCTCCACTTTAGCATGATTGTTATTTGCAAGATGTCAATCAGATCACATTACTTTCCAATGTAAACCTGGTGATCTTTGTTGTTTTAGGATTAAATCAGTTGTCCTTCCTGTGGTCTTCTGTGTCTCCCACTCACCATGGTGCACCAGTCTATTGCTTCTGCCTCATCTCTCATGATAGTGTAAATATTTTCAGTGATTACAATGTTTTAATCTTTCTTTTATATGTGGGTGTTAGAACAACTTTTCCCTGTGCGTGGTGGTGTTGCCTTGACCTAGTCTGTTCCTTATCCCATCTCCTGATCAGGTTATACAGTACTATTTTAGAGATGCCTCTCTTAACTTAGAAGAAAGGAAGAAAAGACTAAGTGAGATAGAAAAAACTGAGTGAGATAGGGAAAGGTAATAAAAACACTAAAGAGCATCAGAGGCACAAGAGAAAAAGATACAGAAGAAAAGGAGACAGAAACACATCCAAACAAAGAGAAGCACTTGGAGACACTGGCAGCAGGAGATAAGGGCAGAGACAGAAGTAATGAGCAGGGACAATGGGAAACGAGAAGTGGAGAGAGAATTAGGTATACACAAGGGGAGGAAGATGGTAGAAAGTCCTCAGGCTCTGGTGATGGCAACAGGAGTGAGTCAACCTGAGGCCAGGTGAGCCCAGAGATTGACCACATGGTTTGTGAAAGGAACAGCCCCACCTAGCAGATTTCCGAGTGTTACGTGCCTTCACTGTGAGTTTTCTCACAATGATCTCCCCTGGTTGTGTACTGAGATGACTGGGGGTTTCATTCCTTTCTGCAGAGTACGGCAATGCCTACTGGGAGACCTGTGAGGAAGAAGAGCCTCAGGAAGCCTTGAGTTCCCCACCAACATGTGGACGAGGTAAGGAAGGGATTGCCAGCCCTGGGCTGCAGGGTATCAGGCAGCTAAATTCAGAGCTGAACAGCATGGCCCTTTTTGTTAGAACAGATGTATTCCCTCTTCATGTTGTGATAGATAAATAGTGGCGAAGACAGTGCCTTTTTACCTTCACACTCTTTATGTCTATTTATAGGATGGACTCAGTATTGTGATTTTAACCCCTGGCTACTTCTTATTTTCTATAAAGAATTAAATTTAATTAAGTATATACCTAGTGCTTAATATTATTATTATATTGTCATAACCTTGGGTAGGCTTTAAATGAAATGTGGCTCTGAGATCTTCTTGTCAGAAGGAAAGATCCAGGGCTCTTGAACCCAAATTATAGCTTTTGTCATCATGTCATTGGATTATTTTGTGCCTTTTTTTCCCCCCAATCTCCAAAGTACTTTGGCAAGTGAGATTTCCTCATAAGGCTTTAGGACTTAGCTAGGGAAACTGCTGTTATGTCTCCTTAGAGAAAGACATGGAAGCACAGATGAAGATTACTTGTTTTTCCCTAAGATCAAGTAGGAGGAAGAGCAGAAACTCATGCCCTGAGCATCTCATTGCAGGTAGTGGCTATGTGAAGCTAACAGAGATCAATGTGGTCCCATGTAAGAAGAGTCCCAGGGGGGAACAGAACAGGGCCTAAAGCAGAAAAACTTCCACTTTACAAATAAAGAATGCCAGTTGGAAGGGGAAGAAATCAAGAGAGACAGTGACAGAAAGGGTGGACCCTGTTTTAGGGATTAGAGAGATCTGGAAGAAGAGAGATAGGAGGAATAAGCAGGAAAGAAAAGGTTAAGATCACCACTCAGGAAACAAAAATATAGAAAAGTAAAGAAATAGAAGAAGTCACGGGGGGTGGAGCCCACAAAATCAAAGATACACAAATATTTTCCTAGTGCAGAAGTGGAAATGTCTGGAGGAAGATCTATGGGAAGGAAATGGAGAAGCAGAGAGTAGGAGTGTCAGAGGAAGAAGGGCTCAGTTGGATCTCAAGTGGGGTCCTTGGAACAGATGTCCCTTTTCCCAAAGGGCAGCTCATCTGTGTTCTGAACATCCTGGCTCAGCTCATTTCCTTATTTCCTTCATGGTCCTGTGATCCTGAAGCTCCCCAGATGATCAGTGAAGGAGAACCAGTGGAAGTGCCCAGGCAACTGCTATGTGATGGGGAAGGTAAGTACAATTTCAATTTCCATTTCACTAACCAAATCTTTGTTTTTCTCTCAACAAGGAGGAAAATTTCCCTTCTCTTCCCTCCCTCCTCCACTGATTCTCTTCCTCTTCTGTTCTTCATACAGAAGAAATACGTAAAGCCAAGTGAAAAGGGTCAAAAAGAGAGAGAATTAGGTGTATGGTAAGGGAGGGAGATGGGTGAACCCTTTTCAGCCACTGGTGGTAGTGACATGAGCCAGGTTAACTTTCAGGTCAGGTGAACTCAAAGGCTGGAGGGTCTGAGGTCAGGGACATTACCACCTGGAAGCTACTTGAGTCACCTTGATTGTCAGGGTGGTTTTTCTTGCTATGATTTCCATTGGTCATATGGATCCACTAAGGGATTTTATTCTGTTCAGCAGAAGGTAACAGTGCCTGTTTAGAAATGTGTGGTGAAGAAGAACCTCAGGAAGACTTGAGCTCACTACCAGAAAGTGGATCAGGTAAAGGAGGGCAAATGGCAGGATTTCCCTCTTTTTTTTTTTTAAATGGATGAATAGTATTCAGTTGTGTATATATGTATCTATCTACCACATTTTCCTTATCCATTCTTCTGTTGATGGACATGTAGGTAGTTTCCATGTCTTGGCTATTGTAAACAATGCTGAAATGAACATGGGAGCACAGATATCTCCTTGACACATTTATTTTGTTTCCATCAGATATATACCCAGAAGTGGAATGGCTGGATGATATGGAGGTTTTAATTTTTAGGTTTTTTTGAGGAACCCTCATACTGTTCTTCATAGTGGCTATACCACATTACAATCCTACCAACAGTGCACCAAGACTTCCTTTTTTTCCACATCCTCACCAGCATTGGTTATCTCTCATGTTGATAATCTCTTTTTCTTACAGCATAACCTAAAAATAGAGGTAATATCTCATGATATTTGCAGTCCCTGGAGTCAGGGAAGGAAATATTAAGTGAACATTGAGACTTCTGCCTACTACAATGAGACTTAAGTACATTTCTAGAAAATAACAGTCCAGATGAGCCATTGACATTCCCAAGTAAATAATGTAACCTATTCTTATCAAATGGGATATCAAACAAAGCTGAGCATAAATGTATTAAAGAAAAGAATCTGGCTTTAGAAAAGAGTTATAGTAATTGGGTTAGGCACTACAGAGAAGTGAGTTATACCTACTTTGTCAACTACCTGCAGATCTCGAATCATGCATAGTGTAGACATACTAATGTTCAAATCAATTATAAATTGATTATGCATAGGAGAATTTTCTAGGAATTCTAAAGTTATTCTTCCTTTACATTTAATCTGGTAGTTTCTTTCTTTTTTAATTAATTAATTAATTAATTAATTATTAATGATAGAAAATTTATTTTTTATTGTGTTATGTTAGTCACCATACAGTACAGCATTAGTTTTTAATGTAGTGTTCATTGTTTGTGTATAACACCCAGTGCTCCATGCAATTTGTGCCCTCCTTAATACTCATCACCAGGGTCACCCATCCCCCCTACCCATCTCCCTTCTAAAACTCTCCATTTGTTTCCCAGAGTCCATAGTCTCTCTGATTTCTCCCCCTTCATTTTTCCCGTCTCCTAATGTCTTCCATGCTATTCCTTATGCTTCAGAAATAAGTGAAACCAAGATTTTATTTAGTTATTGGAGAGAGAGAGAAAGAGAGCACAGGAGCAGGGAGCAGGGAAAGAGGGAGAGGGAGAAGCAGCCTCACCGCTGAGCCAGGAACATAACATGGGGCTTGATCCCAGGACTCTGAGATCATGACTTGAGCCAAAGGCAGATGCTTAACCAGGTGCCCCTTAATCTGGTAGCTTCATTTGCAAAATAGATCCTTCCTATTAAATTTATGGAGATTTTTTTAAAAGAAAAGAAACTGTTAGACAATGGTCTGAAATTAGTAGTTACTGGTTGGGATATGGGAACTTTTGGTCATCTTTCTCTCTCTTATAGAAACACTACCAAAAGCATTGTTTACTTTTGACATGTCCAGACTTCTCCTTTGAAACTCAAAGTTATCTTTGGTGAAATTTTGCCATTTATTAAGAAAAGTGCAAGAATGATTCTGAGAGTACAAAGACGAAGTGGAGTTCTTTCAGAGGGAGACTGTAGCTTCAACCAAGACACAGCCATGGCAAGTAGCAATGAGGTCACCAGATGCAGTCCTTAATGAGAATAGTGTTCTGCAAGTGAATGGAGTATTGGCTTTATCCATTGAGCAGAGACTACAATGGAAACATGATTGATAACATGATAGCAGTTGACCTCAGATTATATGCTAAACAAAATGATTTTTTTCTCAAATTGATGAGAGGTTTTGGGGAGGGACTCAAGGCCAAGAGTGACCAAATATTTTTGCACACACTAGCTACTGTCTAATGGACCCACACCCATCAATAAGTTTTGCAGGTCTGTGCCTCCATCTATTTGCTTTGGATCACTTCCTTCCAGCATTCAAGAAGCACAAGAAAATCAAGAGCAAACAAACACATAAGAAAACCTTTTGAAAAATAGACAAAAGTAAGAGTAAATGAAACAGTAGAAGAATAAAAAATATTAACAGAATATTTGCTAAATGCTGCACCTCCAAACCAAAGTGTCTAACTACGTTGTGTCTAATTGCATATACATCTTTAAGTAATAAGATTAATTCAGGGGATGCCTGGGTGGCTCAGTCGGTTAAACCACTGCCTTTGGCTCAGGCTGTGATCCCAGGATCCTGGGATCAAGTACCGCATCAGGCTCCTTGCTCAGTGGGGAGCCTGCTTCTCTCTCTACTTCTGCCTGTCACTCTGCCTGCTTATGCTCTCTCTCTCTCTGACAAATAAATAAATACAATCTTTAAAAAATTAATTCAGAAATAAGAACTCAATGAAACAAGGCAGAGCTCAAGTCATTGTTGAGATGGATTGATCAGGAAAACAATCTGAGTTGGGCAGAAGAAGCAGTGGTTTGGGCCTGTTGGCCCAAAGATCCCACACGATGTTGCTAAGCAAG
>ML100764.1:0-25496 GCA_003697995.1 Taxidea taxus jeffersonii | reverse complement strand
GAAGAACTGCTTAGCAAAAGGAATCAGGATTTGATGATTTGAAAAGGTCTCAGCCTTTCCAAGCTGCAAAATGTGCTAAAATTTGGAGCTTCACTGTCAGGAAACGTGTGGTCTGTAGGCCAAGAGTATGGCCTTACAACTTTCTGCTAATGCACCAGAAGTAGTGAACAGTCAGCGTATTCAGTCAACGAGGAAGAGGTTCTTTGAAGGGATTAAGTATGTGACTCACAGATCCCCTCAGCCATGTCCACAGAAGTAAAAAATAGATGCATGATTGTATAGGAAAGATCTGTGGAAGAGTCTGTCTAACGGAGGAGATCCCCATGACATTCATGGGAGTGCTATGATCCCTAAGGATCTTCTATCAACAGAAGGAGGGACATCTAAATCCTAATCTCTGGAACCTGTAACTGGTTACTTCACATGGCAAGGGACTTGAGGGTGTGATTAAGCTAAGGATCTTGAGATGGGGAGAATGTCCTGGATTATGTAGGTGGCCCCAATCAAGTCACCTGGGTCCTTCAAATCCTGTAGCCTCCAGTAAGAACAAAGCCCTGTAGACACCTTGGTTTTAGCCCTATGAGACTTGTGTCAGATTTCTGATGTTCAGAACTGTAAGATAATAAGTTTGTATTCTTTTAAGCCATGAAGCTTATGGCAATTTATTTCAGAAGGAATAGAGAACTAACACTTTTCATAAGACCAAAAAATGAAAAAAGGAATGTGGTTAGATCACATCTTTTAAAGGAGTAATTTACATTTTTTTCAGAATGCTCACATCTTTATTTATTTATTTATTTATTTATTTATTAATATATGATCTTTGTTTGGTTTCTGGATGGTGCAGTCAGTTGAGCATCGGGCTCTTGGTTTTGGATTGGGTGGTGATCTCACGGTCGTAGGATCAAGCCTGGGGTCAGGCTCCACACTTAACTCAGGGTCTGTTTGGGTTTCTTTCTCCCTCTCCCTTTGCCCCTCCCCACCATGTGCATGTGTGTTCATATGCTCTCTCAAATAATAAATAAATTAATCTTTAAATATTAAAAAATAAAATATATGATCTTTGTAAACTTTAATGTGTATCTTTCCAGATTTTTTCTATGCATGTATTAACACATTTAGAATTTTATCATAAATCTGAATAAATCTATTCATACAATTAGATTTTCTTTACTTTAGAGCAGTATTTCTTGCACAAGACTTTACAAACATTTAACATTTTACCTGTAAAAGTTTTTATTTCATTCCTGTTTTAATTTGCATTACTTTCATTTTTGTTGTGGTTGAGCATTTTCCAGTTATTATTGGTCATTTGATTTCCTCCTAAAAATGCTTGGTGCATGTGTCTTGCAGGTGATACAATCCTGCTGGCCTTTTTTTTTTTAACCATGCTGAACAAGCATAGAACTAATGATATATATATTACATTTTGCCAATATATGTTGTTATTTTGTTTTGTTTGATGTTATTCTTTTTGGTTGGTATTATCTTTTGTCTTAAGGAAGTTGGAAAATTTTATGTAGTAAAATCTGTCAGGCTTTTCTTTTATGGTTTCTAGGTTATACTTAAAATTTACAAAGATATTTCCCACCTCAAAATTTTAAAAATATTTATATTTGCTTCCAGAATATCTGAAGTACTTAATACATTTTTTAAAAAAGATTTTATTTATTTATTTGTTAGAGAGAGAGAGAGAGAGCACCGGCAGACAGAGAGGCAGGCAGAGGCAGAGGGAGAAGCAGGCTCCCTGCCGAGCAAGGACCCCGATGTGGGACTCGATCCCAGGACGCTGGGATCATGACCTGAGCCGAAGGCAGCCGCTTAACCAACTGAGCCACCCAGGCGTCCCTACTTAATACATTTTAATGTTTATATTTATATTTCACATTTTTGTGTATGATGTGTATTTCAAGAAATAACCCCAATGTTTTTTCTTATGACGTGAAATGTCCTTTTTAATGTGTCTTTCCTTATATTCGTGGATCTGTGCCTGCACTCTACTCTGAAACACTGGTTTGTTTATTTCTAATGCATAGCAATTGGTTTAATTACAAAGCTCTCAAGTATATTTTGCTATTTCTACTCTTTATATTTTCTTTTGCAAGGAAAAAAGTAAGCAATGCAGGGAGGAAATCAGAAAAGAGATTTCAAAATTTCTCACCACTGTTGTTCAACATAGAGCTAAAAACTCTAGCAAGAGCAATCAGCCAACAAAAAGAAATAAAAGGTATTCAAATTGGCAAAGTAGAAGTCAAACTGTCTCTCCTTGCAGATAACATGATACTTTATATGGAAAACCCAAAAGACTCCACCCCCAAACTACTAGAACTCATACAGCAATTCAGTAATGTGGCAGGATACAAAATCAATGTACAGAAATCAGTTGCCTTCTTATACACTAACAATGAAAATATAAAAAGGGAAATTAGAGAATCGATTCCATTTACTATAGCACCAAGGACCATAGGATGCCTGGGAATAAACATAACCAAAAAGGTAAAGGATCTGTACTCAAGGAACTACAGAACACTCATGAAAGAAATTGAAGAGGACACAAAAAGATGGAAGAGCATTCTATGCTCATGGATCAGAAGAATAAACATTGTTAAAATGTCTATACTGCCTACAGCAATCTATACTATCAGTGACTTCCCGATCCCATCGGCATTTTTCAAAGAGCTGGAACAAACAATCCTAAAATTTGTATGGAACCAGAAGAGACCCCAAATTGCTAAGGAAAAGTTGAAAAAGAAAAACAAAACTGGGGACATTACATTGCCTGATTTCAAGTTTTACAGCTGTGATCACCCAGACAGCATGGTACCGGCACAAAAACAGACACATAGACCAGTGGAACAGAGTAGAGAGCCCAGATATAGACCCCCAACTCTATGTAAATAATCTTTGACAAAGCAGGAAAAAATATGCAGTGGAAAGAAGACAGTCTCTTCAATAAATGGTGCTGGGAAAATTAGACAGCTATGTGTAGAAGAATGAAACTCGACCATTCTCTTACACCATACACAAAGATAAACTTGAAATGGATAAAAGACCTCAGTGTGAGGCAGGAATCTATCAAAATCCTAGAGGAGAACATAGACAATAACCTCTTTGACATCGGCCACAGCAACTTCTTTCAAGATATGTCTCCAAAGGCAAAGGAAACAAAAGTTCAGTAATCCTGGGTTGCTTATTGTGGATGAGTTTTAGAATCAGTCAAGATTTTCCCCCCAATACCTCCCCAATTTGTGAAAATACAGTGAAATTACAGATTAATTTGGGTAGAATTGAAGGAGAATGAACCACACATTTTTTCTGACCACCTTTTATGTTCTTCAAAAGTTTTAGTTTTCTTTCCGTAGATCTTGTACATTTTTACTTTTCTTATCAGCTTTATTGAGATATAATTTCATACACTAGCAGTCTTCACTTTTAAGGGATGACTAGATGAGTTTTAACAAATGTGTTGTCATGTAATGCTGCAGTCATCTCCATCATCCAGTGAACCTGTGTCCCTTTTCCTACCCTCTGGCTCTTGACAACAGCTGATCTGTTTTTATCACTATAGTTTTATCTTTTCTGGAATGTCATATAAATGATTTCATACAGTACACAGTTGTTCAATACGTGGCCTTTTCTTTTTTTTCAAGATTTTATTTATTTATTTGACACAGAGAGAGAGAGAGAGAGAGAGAGAGAGCACAAGCAGGGGGAGTGGCAGGCAGAGGGAGAGGGAGAAGTAGGCCCCTTGAAGAGCAGGGGAAGCCTGATATGAGACTCGATCCCAAGACTTCGGGACCATGACCTGAGCTGAAGGCCATAGCTCAACCAACTGAGCCACCCAGGTGCCCCTCATGGCCCTTTTATTTAGCATAAAGCTTTTGAGACACATCCATGCTGGTATGTGTATCATTAGTCACTCCATTTTTACTGCTGAGAAGTATTTCATTATATGGATATTCCACAGATCTACTCACCTGTTGATAGACACTGAGTTGTTTCTAGTTTTTGGCTATTGCAAATAACACTTCTAGGAACATGTGCATACAAATCTTTGGGTGGATATGATCTAATTTTTGGTACATATGATCTACTTTTTCTTAGGTAAATATTTAGGAGTGATATTACTGGGTCATATGAACATAAGTACATATTCAACATTTTAAGGATCTGCCAAAGTATTTTTTATGTTGTTATATCTTTTTATATTCGCACCAGCAATGTAGAAAGTTCCCATTACTCCATATATTTACCAACACTCTGTATGGCTAATCTTAATTTTAGCCATCCTCATAGGTGTGTAATGGTAATTCATGGTTTTAATTTGCATTTTCTTAATGAGTAATGGTGCTGAACCATCTTTTTATGTATTTAGTTGTCACCCATAGATCTCATTTAGTGAAGTGTCTATTCAAATTTTTTTGTCCATATTTATTTGGGTTGTCTATTTTCTAGTTGTAAAGTTATTAATATATTCTGGATACAAGTCCTTTGTTGGTTATATACCATATAATCTGTAGCTTCTCTGTTCATTTTCTTAGCAGTGTCAAAGAGCAAAATTTATTTTGAAGTGTAACAGTATTTTTAATAATTTGCAACTTTTCAGTTCTATTTAAGAAATCTTTGCTCAAGATACTGTATTTTCTTCAAGAACTTTGATGTATTTTAGTTCTTACATTCAAATCTGTGATCCAATTTGAGTTAATTTTGCTTTTGGTGTGAAGTAAGAACCCACTCTTCTTTCCTTCCTTCCTCCCTCCTTCCCTCCTTCCCTGCCTTCCTTTCTTCCTCCCTTCTGACATTCAGATACCCAGTTCTTCCAGACCATTTGTGCATTGAATTAATAAGTTAATTACCTTGACATCCTTGTCGTAAGTCAGTTGCCCATATGTGTCTGGATGTAATTTTGGACATTCTTTTCTATTTATCTGTATGTCCATCTTTATGCCAATACTACACCATCTTAATTACTATAGCTTTATAGTAAGTGCTGCAATCTATTAGTGTAAGACCTCCTATTTTGTTTTTCTTTTTCAAATTTGTTTTGGCTACTTTAGACCCTTCGCTTTGGAGCTTCTTCTGACTTTCAGTTCAGTCACTGTCAAGATCATGTCATTGTCCTAGGGTGCCTGGGTGGCTCAGTCAGTTAAACGTCTGCCTGCAGCCTAGGTCATGATCTCAGAGTCTTGGGATTGAACCCCAACCCCACACTGGGCTTCCTGCTCAGTGGGGAATCTGCTTGTCTCTCTCCCTCTGCCCTTCCTCCAGCTCATAAACTCTCTCTCTCTCTCTCTTTCTCTTTCAAATAAATAAATCTTTTTTAAAAAATCATGTCATTGTCCAAAGTGCCTCCTGAGCTCCAGCCGTGTGTCTATGTGTTAGGCCAACAGAGAGAGGAAGGGTAAAGAGCAAAAAACACTTTCCCTCAGAGGTCTGTCTCTTCCTGAGACGCTTTCCTAGAGTTCTCTTCTTCCCACAACAATATCCTGCTCTTAACCTTACTGATCAGATCTTAAGCTGGTGGCCATGGGAGCTTGAAAGGGACATTATAAACTAGGGTATTGTACAGACACATTGACATCTCTAATAATGCAGGTATTCTGTTAGTTACATAGGAATGGAAGATGCCTATCTGGAACACAGTCTAAACAACTGATCTTATCGGTTCTTTAAAATTTGTTGAAAGCTCCTTTGCACACTAATGTATGGTCAATATTTGTAAATGGTCTATGCCACTTTAAAATACTGTACATTGGGCTCTAGCTTCTCCCCATGCACATCTTCTTTGTCAAGAAAAACTTTGTTCTAAATCTTCTAAATTAAGCTGTATTGGGTTTGTACAGAAATGTGTTCAGTTCTCCCACATGATTGTGTGTTTACCAGTTCCTCCTTAATCTGTTGTTTTACTTTAAGTCCCTTGAGGGAATTCATGATTGTTATGACTTAGTGGACTTTTTTAATAACACACTCTTTTTCCTTATCCTTCTAATATATATACTTTTACCTTAAATTCTCTTTCTTGGGAAGCTAAAATTGTTATCTTAACTTTTATTGTTTTCTCTTTGGATGTTTTGTATTCCCTTTTCATTAAGGCCCCTTATACAGTTGTGTTTTATGTTTCCTATAGCAACACTTAGTTTTTAAATAATCTTCTCTGATAATCCTAATCTTTTAATAGTTCAGTTCACTTTGCCTTTATCACAGATTCCTGATATATGTGGATTTATATCTTCTATATTACTGTTGACCATTTCTTTCTGTGTTTTTATGTTCATTTCC
Organism: Taxidea taxus jeffersonii; assembly: GCA_003697995.1. Classification (NCBI taxonomy): domain Eukaryota; kingdom Metazoa; phylum Chordata; class Mammalia; order Carnivora; family Mustelidae; genus Taxidea; species Taxidea taxus. The sequence continues at coordinate 19,217 of ML100764.1, read as the reverse complement.
TGCTTTCTGGTGGATTGAGATTGAATTCTATGTTCCCCCCTTTTCCTCTGCTATTTCGGAAGTTTGAGATGAAATTTCTGGCATCTCTTTAGCGTGCCTCAATCCCAGATGATGTCAAAAGTCTGAACATGTGGATTCACTACATATTTGGAATTTGATCATCAGGTAGCTATTGTTGTGTAATATTGTATCATTTTATTTTTAATTTTCTTTAATCACAAATGTTGAAACCATTACCATCTTTTGCAGTTGATATTTCCTTAATTTTAAAAATATGGTTTTTTAAATTTTATGTGCTCACCCTTGTTTCTTTTACTTTTTAAATGATCAGTTATTTAATTAGGTTCTTTTAATACCACCAATTTGTGAGGATAAACTCCATTTGTAAGAGAAAACACTGAGTGGGGGCAGTCTAAAGCTGAGGAACAATTTTGGCTTTTGGCAGAATTTGTGAGTCCCTAGTTTTCTGATCAACCTTGTGCTGCTCTGTAATCGCGTATTTCTTCTACTCTCCGTCAAAGAGCTCACCTTCCTGGTGTCTGGGTTTACGCAGCTTCTTCTTGAAGTAAGCTTCAGTGATGTGTTTTGGGATTATCACTATGCTGATATCAATTTGGGTGGAGGCAGCAATGACAAATTTCTGATGTGTTCTACCAGAGGAACTCGACTGAGGATGAGAGGTCTGGTCACAAGTAGCAAGCCACTGCTCCGTGGTTTCAGGAAAACCACCCTCTTGCCTCTGTGGCACCCAGTGAGGATGACAATGGTCCCAGGAGTGGTGCTAGCTTGCAGTTTTCTCATGCTGACTGAAAGGTTTTCTGTCGTGGCTCAACAGCTTTCGAGGCACATCTTTAGTAGGATAATACCTACATATTTTGTGAAGTTTTACCACCATTCTGGTTTTGTGACAGTAGCAAGAAACTTTTCCTTTTCAACCCTGGATTTAGCTGTTGATTACTTTTTCTTGTATGTGGCCTTTCTGGAATGCATTGCCAATCGGGAATACCTGCCATTTCCTCTGGCAATGATGGGGTTTCGGGGACAGTGGGACTTCCCCTTCTTTGGCACTTTAGCCTTGAGGTTCCCCTTCTTAACCTTGCTACCAGCATCAGCCTTCTTGGCTTCCTGTTTCTTCTTCCTTATTTCCGGCATCTCAGCTTTGTCACCCGCCATCTTCCAAGATGGGAAAGAGCTCTTTTGTTTGTTTATTTGTTTGTTTGACTTCTGTTCAGCTGACTTAATTCTTTTCGTTCTTTTAGTGAATGATCTCTAAGTGGCAGACTCTCCAAGTGTTATATTTGCAAATTTGCCTTGATGGAACTTTTTTAGCAAGATTAAAAATTTTAAGTTGACATTTATTTCTCCTCAATACAGTAAGGTGATTACTGTGCTTTCTTATCAAATTATTGTGTGGTGGATGAAAATTCTTCTTTTTTTTAAAGATTTTATTTATTTATTTGACAGACAGAGATCACAGGTAGGCAGAGAGGCAGGCAGAGAGAGAGAGACAGAGGAGGAAGCAGGCTCCTTGATGAGCAGAGAGCCCGATGTGGGGCTCAATCCCAGGACCTTGGGATCATGACCTGAGCAGAGGCTTCAATCCACTGAGCCACCCAGGTGCCCGAAAATTCTTCTTTTATTGTAAGGGTCATTGCTTGGTAAATAATATTTCTTTTCTTTCCAAAGCTCTTTTTGCCATGATTGGATCATGGAAATTTAGGGACAGAAAACTTGGGAGAATTTTGTGTAAACACCAAGATACTTTATGTAGACTCATAATTAGCATTATAGAGGCGCCTGGGTGGCTTAGTGGGTTAAAGCCTCTGCCTTCGGCTCAGGTCATGATCCCAGGGTCCTGGGATCGAGCCCCGCATCCGGCTCCAGCGGGGAGCCTGCTTCTCCCCTCTCTGTCTGCCTGCCTCTTTGCCTACTTGTGATCTGTCTATCAAATAAATAAATAATCTTAAAAAAAAAATTAGCATTATACCATTCTTACTTTGTCACGTTTCCATCTATCTGTCCATGTGTCTGTTCCTGCACTTCACTAACCCATCTTCAAGTTTGAAACATCTCAAAACTGCAGATATTAGTGCGCTTCCCCCCAAATACTTCTGATACTGTATATCATAAAAGAATTCATTATTTGTTTTCAGTTCTTTTCTTTTTCTTTTGAGATAACCAGTATAATGAAATGCACAAATACCAAGTGTATCATCTGATGAATTCTGATCAATGCATTCCCCCTGTATAATCCAAATCCTTATCTAGACACAGAACATGACCATCCCCCTGCCAAGAACCTTTATGCCCTTTGGTATAGCCTTACCCATCACTCATAAGAGAGAACCACTTTTCTAAGTTTTCTCAGAAAGTTGGTTTGGCTTATTTTAAAACCTTAAATAAGTGTGGTTTTGGAGCATGTTCTCATTTGATGTAAGGTTTCTTTAACTCAGCATATTTTTCAGATTTATTCACCTTGTTGTATATATCAGCATTTTGTTCATTTTCTTTGCAAAATATCACCCGATATATAAGTATACCAAATTTTGTATATGTATTCTCCTATTGATACATATTGCAAGTGTTTCCTGTTTTTTGTTAATATGAAAAAGCTGTAGTGAACATGAACATTCTTGTAGAAGTCTTTCTGTGGCTTCATGCCTTCCGATCCTTTGTATAAATACCTAGGAATGAAACATCTGGGATATAGGATAGCTACATTAGTTCTTCTCCCTGAAAACCCATGTTGGGGGTGAGGTGGCACACACAGGCTGTGATCAAGTTGAGGAATACCACACTTCAGAAACCTTGGTCTTAGGAGGAAGCTGCTGGCACACCTGCTCAAACCTTACCCTTGAAGGAAACATTATATTATTAGCTGAAACTTGAACAAATCTTCTCTAGGGAGAGGAGGGAGTTTTCTATTTTATACAGGTCAGTAAACAAATCCCCTCTCTGACCTAGAGGGTTACATTATCTCTGGCTTCCAAGGTTGTTTGTTACTCAAACACCCTTGCAAAGATATTTTGAGGCATGTGAAAATGCCATGGAAAATTGCCCCTCCCCCACCACAAATTTACCAAACACAGAAGATCCTGGTAAATTTACCCATGAAGACACCACTCCATCAGCCATTTTGATCAATTTGGCCAGTGTAGGCTAAGATCAAATCCATTCAATTTGTTTCCTGCAGTATTTAACAAATTTCATAAAGCATAAATGATTTAGGTCTCTAATGACAACCCTAAGCTATAATTTACCATGTTTGCATTAGGGGTCAAGTGAAGTGCATTTCCACATAAAGAGTGCAATTCTAGGAGCACACATGGTGGCTCTGAAAGGGAAGCATTTATAGTTGCTGAGGTCCCCTAATGGAACATATATCAACCAGGGGAAGATGGATGGTGCCTCCAATGTGGGCCCCTGGCCGGCTATGAACCTTGGAGCTCCCAGTTTCATTCATTGCATCTAGTCCTTGATTTGGGGGTGGGGTTCAGTTGGGGGGCACTTCATGAGGATAGTCCATCCCAATCTGTCCTTTTTGTCCATGACACAAGCCAAGTGGCATCAGCCTTCCCTAACTGCTCCCCCACACACACACCAAGTGACTGAGAGTAGGGGTAGGAATGATGTCTAGAGGAATCTTGCATGGGATGTGTAGATGCTGGGGCCAATCTCTGTTTTCTTCTGTCTGATGCAGAAAGGTAGACTCAATATGTCTGTGGTAAGAGATATGTACTGGGGTAGTTTCTTTCTGGAGGTAGGATTCAGGGCAGTTCTGCAAGGCAGATATCATTAATGCTTTCCCTTCCACCATACCTGCTAGGCTCTACAGGTATCTGGATTTTTGCTCTTCCTTTTCTGCCACAAAATCTGTGTGTACTGCTTTGGTGGCTATAACTTCATCTCCTTCCCTTACGATCTCCTATTCCCACTCTGACTTTTATCCTGAGGGTCAGATCCAAGTGGGGCAAAGGCATTTTCATAAAATGTAATCAGATCAGAATTAAATCTGAATCCCCTAGTCTCTCTGAAGGCTCTGCCTTCCAGACTGATAGGAGAAAGAATGAGGCATCCTCTCCAAGAGCAGGCAGAACAGAATCCTAAATTTTCAGAATTGGTCTAACACCATTAATCCCCCACCACTTTTATCCTGATCATGATGCAGGAAGGAACTGATCCCTTTCTGGGGACAGCGGCCTTCAGTGACCAAGGAACCTTCCAGAGTTGGGTGTCCAGGAAGAGATGAGGGACATAGAGTCAGACAATCAGTGCATTGGAAGTAGCTTTTTTGATAAAGGGCACCATTGTCAGACTACTAATGGTTCAGGCCAGGCTTCTGACACATATGAGTTTCTAGGGCCACAGTGGTGTGGCCAGAGTCAGCTGGTCTGTGAGCTGAAGTGTGGGTGGTGTTGAGGCACCACCCATGGCTCCCAGAGGAGGTCAAGTCCTGATCAGTGTCCTGGAGCAGTCAGGAACAAAGTCCCTTGTGATGTGGCTCTCCCCACTGAGAGACAAACAGGTCTATCATGACCTTGGCACATAGTCATAACCCCTACACAGGTCTGGGCAGGATCCTGGAAAGCCATGGTGCCAACAGGGCAAAATCCCAGAATTCTTGCACATATCATTTTCATTTGATGAGCAAGGCTTTTTATTTGTAGACCCTTCCTGACTTGTAAGTCCTGGAGTCTGAGTTGATCCACCTCCGAATAGAATGGGAATCTCAAGGGGGAGTCATAAGGCCTCCCTCCATGGACTGGGTCTTCACTCTTGGCAGTAAAAATCCAGTAGCTGGCTATTTTTATTTCACAATGGTGACAAGATAAGATCTCTATTTACCCAGTGCCAGTGGTCTTCTCACACTCCTATGTGTTCATATGCTGCACAACACATAACCTGCTATGGTTTCTTTAAGTCCTCCAGGACTAGATGGCACAGAAGTGGGAGGATTTGTGTCACAACTACAAGTACAGAGATTGTTTAAGTCTCCACCTCAAAGCTGAGAACATCTCCCAACTTCCAACGTGGCATATTATCCATGACGTTATCCTGCTATGAGGAGTGTGCCTCCTCATGGAACATTTGACACATGAAGAGGAAACATTGACATACGCCCCCAAGAGTGGTCATTCAGGCTAAGACACCAAAATAAACTCCTGTTTATTTTCCAATTTTAGTGTTTTTTTGGTTTTGGTTTTTAATTTTCAAAGGAAGATCGTCTCCTAAAGTCTCCCAACTCTGTGTGGAATAAAGCATAACTCCATAGTCAGCCTCACATAGCTGCACTGGTATTTAAGAATTTCACCCTGTTCTTATGGCCTGAAAAAGTATTTGAAACTACTAACATCTATGGCTTTGGGAATTAGATTTACAGCTCTGAATGATTAATTTTATTCTCTTTTGTTTGAAGGAAAAAAGAAAGGCCATGGCTGGACAAGAATTAAAAGGAGATGTCAGGGAAGAGTACATCAAAAAGGTAAGCACTTCAGTGTAAGGCCCTGCTTCTTATCTCCCTGCTTGGGCCCTGACCCTTTCCTAGCGGCTGCACCACAAAGACATAAGCTAAGATGCTGTAACAAGGAGGCCTGAAAACATAGTGGCTTGCACAAAATGGCTTAGTTGTCAAAACGGAATCACCCAGAGCTAAATGATCCCCGGAGACAGTGCCATCCTCCATATGTGGCTTCTCTGCTGGGTCAAGAAATTTGTATTAATTTGGTAAGATGTTCAAGAGAAGCCCAAATGCAAAAAACAGCCTGTATGTGTAGGTGGGCATGCACCTGTGCACATGGTTAAAAACCAAAAACATATATATTTATACAAATGTATTTTTAGATATTTGTAAATTCCTATTTATATCTATTTGTCTATATATATAGAGAGAGACACAGATATGGATATATGGAAAAATCAATAGAGGTCATCAATAAAAATATATGCAGTGGTTTATAGATGGTCATTGGAATATAGGTGATATTTATGTTATTATTTGTGTTTTTTAAGTGTATGTGTGTACATGGAAAGTATTAAACATGTTCAAATTTTGCAATGAAAAGATATTGTTTAAATAGTAAAATATACAGAGACAAAAGCCTAGGAGAATGTTTTTGAACAATTATGGCTCTCCCTAGAATAGTGATATCTCATATAATTTTTTATTTTCTACATTTCCAGTAATATATTGCATATTACTTCTAGTTGGACCTCTGAAATTTTTTTATTTCAGTCATGCTTTACTTCTTTTTTTTTTTAAGTAGGCTCCAGGCCCAGCAAGGAGCCCAATGTGGGGCTTGAACTCATGACCCTGAGATTAAGCCTTGAGCTGAGATCAAGAGTGGGACCTTAACAAACTGAGCCACACAGGCATCCCTCAGTAGTGGTCTAAAGCACTCCTTCCTTCTAGAAAATGAGACCTAGACCTCATTTTCTATGTGATCATCAATTTTAGAACAGAGCTATATAATAAGATTTTGTAGTCCAATTAAAATTATTAATTTTCGCCAATCTATATATCTTATGTTCTTGTCAGTTTACATGGCTGCCCTGTTGGTGAATGTGTACAGTTTTGTTTGGGGGAAAAATGTGGTAGCATTTAAAGTATTTAAAGAATACTTATTTTCAAAATACCAGATATTTGGATTTAGTCATTATATCATTCTCATTTAGGTGTACATAGGTAAACACATAGATAAATTCTATCTAGGGGCTTCAGAATTGAATCCGGTGTTTACTCACTTGCTTTTGGTCTCTCATGTCAACTGCTGTTTTGTCCAACTCTATATCTTCCCCTGCTTGTCCCCAGAAAGAAGCAACACTGCTGGCCAGTTGGTTTCCAGTGAGAGAAAAGTGAAAATGCATCTGCAAGGACGTGCCAAGATCAGGGGTAAGATAAAGTTTGTGCCACTTCCACTTGGCCCCATGGGTCAATACAAATTTTGCTAAGGTTTTGAGGAATGTGAATCCGCCTTAATTTTTACTAATTTTTACTCAAGTTATCAGTCAGATTGAGAGCAGCAAAATCTAGAAAGCAAACCCATTTGGAGCCAGGCTTATAAATTGTTTGCATTTATATCATAGTTTTTATCTGCCCAGGACCTAAAATCTTTTCCCTGAGTTTTATCTGCTTTTTCTAGAAATTTCTTTACCTTGCATCATTGGTTTATTAACGTGGCCAGACTTGGTAAATTACAGGTAGAAAATAAGTTCGTTTTTTCACTGCCCTTTGAAATCTACCTTCTGGATGAGTTTTTCCTGACTTGGGCATGCCTGATAGTTTTCTTGTTCCCTTGTCACAAGAGTATAAGTCCTTCTCCAGTAGTTGAGTAGTTACATAAGAGTGTAAGTTCCTCTCCAGTAGTATATAATAGTATAGTTTAATACTAGTCCTTTTTGGACTAGTATTAAGATTTCAATATTTTCTCCATTTCAAAGCACCTCCCCTATTTCAGCCTGAGCAAACCTCTGTCTGGGCCACCCACAGTGGGGATGTGGCATGGTCACATTCTTCTCACATTCTCTCTTAGCTCCAACCACACTCAACAGCTACTGGTTTGGGCCACCCCAGGATTGGGGGGGAAGGATGAGAGAGGAGAGATAAGAACATGGAAGTGTGTCACTGGACAGATACAGCTCTGAGATAACACTGGGAATGCTGGGAATGCAGGGTACACAATTGCTAGCTCTTTCCTCTGTGAAATTCTTTCAACTCCACAGTGTGGTCTGTCACCACTGCTTGGCTTTTTTTGCAGAGAAATGTAGCCATTCTTCTACTGCATGGGTATGAGTAAAGAACTAGAGCTGGCATAACCTGTTCCACCGATACTTTGTATGGTCACATAGGTGACTTGGTCCCATTGCCTTATGATGCGGATTGCTTGAAACTAGGGTGACCAGCACACCCTGGTTTGCCCAAGACATTACCAGCTTTGCCACTGAAAACCCTGCATCCAGGATACCCCTTAGTCCTGGGTGGACTGGGACAGTTGGTTACTATCTTTGACACTTATTGAATTGTTCCCATCTCTTGAGACTTTTACTAAAATTTTGGGAAAACAGGAAAGAATTTAAAATTCTGTCACAATTACTATTAAGACCAAGCCCAACAATTTTATTTTATTTTAAGATTTTATTTATTTATTTGACAGAGGGAGAGAGATCACAAGTAGGCAGAGCAGCAGGCAGAGAGAGGGGGAAGCAGGCTCTCTGCTGAGGAGAGAGCCCCATGCGGGGCTCGATCCCAGGATGCTGGGATCACGACCTGGGCTGAAGGCAGAGGCCCAACCCACTGAGCCACCCAGGTGCCCCAGCCCAACAATTTTAAAAAATAACCTTAAATTATATATTGAATGCCATGATAGAATTCATGGTGGGGGATTCCGTATTATTAAATGGGTATTACTACGTGGGGACACAAAAATTAGTTAGATCCTGTCTTGCTTAGTCACTCTATTTTCAAAGGAAAACACAACAGTGCTATATTATAAATTAGCTGGTTTTAAGCTCCAGGTCTCCTTCTATCAAAATCTCCACAGGCTAGAATGGACTTCAGTGTGTTTCCTTTTTCTCCCTAAAAATATTAGGCCTAACGGTTTTGATGAAAGATAAGTTTAACACAGCTACCAGTCCCAGGAAAGATGTAACCAGGGAGAGGGACAGATGGAAACTAAAAAAGAACTCTCTATTTATTGGATTGTTCAAGGCTGTGATTAGAGCTTTAGTGCCAAGCCTGACTGGGATATAGGAGGGTAGGAGTAAGATATCTGGATCTCTTCTCTTGGTACTATGAGCATAGACCTTCAGGAGGGTTATGAGAGAGCACTAGAGAGTCCATAACCCCTTTAGCATCTTGGGTGAAGAAGAGGTGAGGGGAGTCCCTTGGAGAGCCTAACTGGGTGGATGACCTTCTATTGGCTGGTGACCCCACTTTCTGGAGGGAGAAATCAAGAGGGGGCAAAAAGATCAATCTGCCTTTTTGAGAAGCACAATTTCACCCTTTTAGTTGTTCTCCTTAGCCCATGGCTGGTAATACCCAAGTCTTTCACTTTCTTATAGAAATTTATCAGTCTTTTGTTTCTGGTGATTTTATCTTGGTTAAATAATGTTAGACAGGATATAACTAATTTTTGTGACCCCAGGTTGTAATGGTTAAATAATAATGAGTGATGACTTGCAAGCCTGTAACTTGTCTGATCTCGTGATAAAGTCTAATTATCAATATTCTTCCATGGGGCCATTTTGGTCTTGAAGAGATGAAAACTCTGTCAGTAATTGTGTAGGATAAAGTCCAGAAAGTGGGGCTATTTACCAAGCAATCAGTCCATTTTGGGTTTAATTGAAAGAAAGATTTTTTTTTTGCTTTGCTGGTCTAATATGCTCATAATCTGCTTATAGTTTATAGCACTTAGGACTGGGTAGTCTGGAAAATATTTCCTTATGGGGTCTGCATAATCCTACTTAGTACCACCAGATAGTGGGGCATTGAACACAGAAAGAAGAAAATGAATTTGTCTTCCTGCCTTAGAAATTAAATCACATTTGGATGACAGCAAACACACATGCATATCCATAGCCAAAACTTGCAAAAAGTAAGAACATTCCCGGAGGCAACACCTACCAAGTCAGTTCTTTTTTTGAAATTATTTTTATTACCATTATAATGTATTATTTACTCCAGGACTACAGGTCTGTGAATCACCAGGTTTATACATTTCACAGCACTCACCATAGCACATACCTTCCCCAATGTCCATAACCCAACCACCCTCTCCCTCCCTCCCCACCCCCCAGAAACCTACCAAGTCAATTCTTAATAACTATTTGAAATTAAGATTTTGGAAGACTCAATTCTACCCATTCTTCTTGGTTAGCTTTCTTCTGGTAGTTTCTTAGATTCTAATATCTTTGTCCAAACCCAGGTAAAAAAAGCCTTTGGTCACATTTATTATCATTTTCAGCACAAATGTATAAATGACTTCATTCAAGGTGTGTGGAATGTGTCTCACATGTAAAACCTGTCGTAGTGTTTCCTCTCACAGAACATCTGTTTATTTCCATTTCTCCACAAGAAGAAACCTGAAATGCCTTCACTTAACTTTATAGTTTTTGTCCCAGTTTTCTCTTAATATTTTAGTTTCTGTAATGGCAGTAATCATCACCTTGATCTCATATGTTTGTTGGAAAGACTAAGTAAATTAGTAGATGTACAATTGACATCTATTAAGCACTTAACACATGACTGCTTGAGGTATCAGTGGAATGCTGATTTCACTTGTTTATTTTACTAATGTAGGACTATGAAAAATAAAATATAAGGTAAACCTAAGGTTAGCTATCTAATTCTTGTTATCTTAAGACTAAGGATTATATATTTTTCCTTATCCATTAGATAGGCTTTGGGGAAGTTATACTTAAATGGAAATTTTGGAAAGCACTAATATATGCACTGCAGCTGCATGTCTGTGATTGTTATTATATTTTTCTATTTTATCAGGGAAAAAGAGAGGCAGAACTCATAGTGAAAGAGCCCCACAGAAAAGATTCTGGTCAAGGGGTAAAGAAGAAAAGGGGAATAACTTTCAATAACTGAACAGCTAATTTCCTGTGCTTTCCTGTTTTCTGTGATTTTAGTAATAAACCCATTTCCCTAATTGCTTTATAGCTTTACTAACTTGTTGAAAGATGTATATAATTTGGGTCATTTTCAAAATCCATCAGGGAGAGAAACAAGATAATCCTACAAACAAGTAACTTGGTGACCAGACCTTGTGGGTCCAGGGACCAGTGCAATGATGCTGTCTTCACTGAACTGATAAATTTTGAGCTGGAAATCATATGTTGCCATATAACCCACATTATTTAGTTGATCCTTCTTTTGCTACATAGAGAGCCACAGGTTGCACACTACAGGCAGCCTGGAGTCGTGGTCAGTAGTCTTTGCCTTTCTCTACTTTTGATTGTGTGGGCTTGGACCTGTCACTTGAGCACAAAGCAAGAGAGCAAATTAAGCTAATAATTCTCAGTCCATCACAGTTCTGATAGTCTACCCACCTCAACACTGGACCACAGACATTCCCTCCTTCCAACATTGTTCTGAACATCAGCTGGAAGGGCAGCATCAGCTACACATTCTCCTTGAGTCAGTTCCTTTGAAGACCTTTCATCCCTACTTCTGCAGAGTCAGGTCACCAGCCACCTCCCCTTCTGCAGTGTGCAGATTGTTCTAGAGTTCCTGAGCTCCTCTTTTAGCTGTGGAAAAAGCTGATGTGAGGGAGAAATGAAGCAAAGCAGAGACAAGAATAAGAAGAACAAAAGAGACAGAGACAAGAACAAAAGAAGGCAGACATCATCTCCATTGGGTTACCCTGTCATTCATTCCCCTCTCTCTGCTCAGTGAGTCAGATCTCAACAGGGAGACATAAGTACAGTCTCTCACTTTGTTTCCAGCTACCTAACTGCTGTGAAATAGTGTGGCTGGAGACCTCCCTTCAGAACATGGCAGCTGTTGTGTGTTTCATTGTCATATAAGAATCAGTGAGGCTAACTATGTTGGGAATAAGGCAGTTTTATTGAAGACTTATTTCTCTGTAAAAGCATTCTGGTTTGTGTGGGATTTGAAGGGTAAGATAGAGGTAGACATTCTGTAGTTATGTATCAAAAATATCATATGGAAGAAAGCCTTTGATGCTAGAGATTTGTAGAATGGACTTCCCTAAGCACCTCTGTATTTTATAAGAACAAAATCCACAAGGTTGGAAAGGTGCATGTGCATTTGCAAAATGAGGTGGAATGAGGAAATCTTCTCTTTCAGGGTCAAGAAGGCACAGAGATGATAGTGTGAATTTTCACTCTCAAATACTTCCTGTGACCTGTGGTAAGGTGAAGGGGATGTTATATAAGAAGAGACTGAAACGAGGTAGGTTCCATGGTCTACTTGATTTGCAGTATGAAATTACTCATGTGAATTAAACAACATTCAAAGAACTGAGGGAAGGAGGAATGATGACATTTTTATACTTTCAGAAATTATACATATTAAGTGATCACTCCCACAATGCCCCTAAGAACCAAAGAGAAGTGAACCAGAGATAAAAGGGAAGAGGCCCTCAGCCTCCATCTTCATATCCTTCCTCTCTTATGGATGATTACCACCAGGACAGGGTGCTGGATGCAGTGAGACCACAGAACTGAGAACTGGAGAGTCTCACAGTATAGCTGTGAGGAATTAATTTACATAATCAATGTAAAATACTTCAACAGCTTAACTGAGATATTATATCATAAAGTTCAACCCTCAGGGTGTACAATTCAATGTTGAATTTTGCTTGTGTTTCCCCAGGATTGTTCAGGCATCACCACAATCTAATCTTAGAACATATGTGTTTATCCCCCACTAAAGCAAATGCCAAGTCTATTTGTAGTCAGTATGCATTCCCAGTTCATCCTGGCGCCCAGCCCTAAGCAGCCACTAATCTATTTTCTGCTTCATAAGTTGGCTTATTCTAGGTATTTCATATAAATGAAATTATATAATATGTGCCATTTTGTGACTGTACTATTCACTTATCATGATGTTTTCGAGGTTCATCCATGTGTTAGCATGTATTGGTGCTCCATTTTTTCCCAAATAATATATTTCATATGGTGTGAATACACCATATACATCATTCATTCATCAGTTTGTGTTGTTTCCACTCTTTGGCTATTATGCTTTGAATATTCATGTATGAGTTTTTGTGGGAACAAGTGTTTTCCATTCTTTTGGTTATATACCCAGGAGTGGAACTGGTGGATCATATGGTAAATCTACATTTAACTTACTGAGAAAGCACCAAAATGTTTTCCACAGTGGCTGCACTATTTCACATTCCCACCAGCAATGTCAGAGCCCAAATTTTTCTACGTCCTTGTCAATACTTGTTATTGTCTGATTTCTTTTTTATATTATCTGATTTTTTAATTATGACCATCCTAGTGGGTATGAAGTGGTATCTCATGATATTTTTGATTTGCATTTCCCCAACGATTGAGAAATGCTGTTTAGCATATGATTTTCTTTTATGCATAGCTTAATTTTCCACTGGGTAACATTTCACAATTATTTTTAATATCAGCTATCCTTGATTTCAGGGAGGGGAAAAGCTCTGCTTAATAATGCCATTACACTGGATTAAAAAAATATAATAAAGGCTACAGATGTCAGGTGATACCATTCTAAGCTCAGTCTCAACCTGAGGTTCTTCCTTCACATTGTCCCAAGAGCTACTGGAGACTGGTCTGTTCTCTGTCCCCAGCAAATTGAGATCCTCTCACTCTTCAGGTTCATGTGCTTTTCCTTTGTAAATGATTTTGAAATACTTTTAAAATGTTGATTTTGATGATAATTATCATCTTTTTATTGTACAAAGTTTTAAAGAAATGTTGCCCCAAAGCAGGAAATCTCCTTTAAGGGGTCTTACAGGCTATATTTGGGGATTCCAAAGGCTGAAAATGGAAGCTAGACTCTCCTGCTATAAATCTTGAGCCCAAACTGGGTGGCTCCAGATGCACTGTGGTGCGAGCTTATCATCTGAGTTCTGAAGACAAAGAGGACTGAGTCTCAACTTACCCTGGTCTTACAGGAATCTTGGGGAGGTGTATACAGAGTGAGGATGGAAAATGGTTCAGCCCCAGGGAATTTGAAGTCAAAGGAGGCCACGCAAGATCAAAGAACTGGAAACTGAGTGTGCGCTGTGGTGGGAGGCCCCTACGATGGCTAATGGAGGTATTCCAAGGACTGGAGTAGATGTGACTTTCCTTGTTGTATAATCATTATTTGCTCACCAAATTTTTGTTGAGTTATAGCTAACAATCTGATGCCCCTGAGTTTATCTGCTGACCCAGGGAGAGATGCCCCACATTCTTAACCTCCCTATAATGTTGCACATTAATGTTATAAAGGGGCTCTGTCTGGATAGAGGCCAGAGCTTGGAGGTGGGAGAGGTCATTATGACCCAGGTGCATGAAGAAAACTTCATGCACTGAAACAGGACTGTTTACAGCCAAACAAATGGAAAGAGGAGGCTCCAGAAAAAGAATGGCATAAAAACCAAAACCACCACAAAAGTAGCTCTGTGGGTTGGGGTAGACTGGCTGTGTATGATAAGCGGTGATCCTTCAATGGGGGTTGTTTATGGAGGGATTTAATATCAGCCTAAGGAGTTTAAACTCATAACATAGACATTGAAAAATCAGTGAGGTCTTTTGAAACATGCAATGACATATTTATTTTTTTTTAAAGATTTTATTTATTTATTTGTTAGAGAGAGAGAGAGAGAGCAAGCACAGGCAGAGTGGTAGGCAGAGGCAGAGGGAGAAGCAGGCTCCCCGCCGAGCAAGGAGCCTGATGCGGGACTCGATCCCAGGACGGTGGGATCATGACCTGAGCCGAAGGCAGCTGCTTAACCAACTGAGCCACCCAGGCATCCCTGCAATGACATATTTAAAACAAAATTTCAGACAACCTTGGGGGTTTGAAATGATTTCAGTGTCTTTCAGCCCAAAGATACCTATACTCAACTTGCAATGCTCATGTCAAATGTCTCCCTTCTCTGAATAGTCTCTGAATGACCTGGCCTGGTCCTCCCTTCCCTGGACTCCATGAGCCCACTACTAAGACCCTTCTTTTTTTTTTTTTTAAGACCCTTCTTATACTGTTTTATACTTATCCTTCCATGCATTCTCTTTTTCTTTCTAGACACCACTAGGGTTTGTCCATCTTTGTGTGTCCAAGATTGTCCAGAATGTCTGATACCCAGTACACATGGGATAAATGAGTGTTGATTGAATAGTCCTGGTGTATGGATTCAGCATGAGTGGCATTGGTGAGAATGGAAAGAAAGTGAGAGGTGTCAAAGAGATGAAGGAAAACCTCTTAAAACTTAGGAAAAAAGACAAGAGAAAGGAAAAATGTTCTAAAGATGATTTTCCAATGCTTGAAATTCTAACCACTGATTGAATTCTAGAAGTACAGCTGAGAAGAGGGAGATATTTTTTCACTTAGCCACCCTGGCTTTGATCTGGCAGTGGGACACCCAGGTAGAAATATATGGGAGGAGGCTGGAAGTGCCAGACTTACAAATTAGAAACATAGGCTAGCCACAAACTTGGATCTTTTTATCTTTCAGAAAGGACTTCTACATAATCCTCCAAGAAGATATTTCAGAAAAAGAAAGGTGATTATTAGTCATTTTGGTTTTTTTTTAAGATTTATTATTTATTTATTTGACAGAGAGAGAGATCACAAGTAGGCAGAGAGGCAGGCAGAGAGAGAGGCTCTCTGCCTCTCTGCCTCTCTGCCCTGCGGACCAGAAAGCCCGATGTGGGACTCGATCCCAGGACCCTGAGATCATGACCTGAGCCGAAGGCAGAGGCTTAACCCACTGAGCCACCCAGGTGCCCCTATTAGTCACTTTTTATAAGTTGTCATCACATAATTGATGTTATATGTACAATTATTTATAGTTCTCAATTGGATCATTATAATTCAGCTTCCTCCAAACCCCGTCCCCTTTTTGGGGGGTATGTGACTTCAGAGTTGCTATTTGAACATTATGCTATATAAAAGGCAAGATCGTCTTTGAATGGTAAATCATTTGAGGTTGAGATGATAAGGAGTCATCAAAACAGACCTCATATATATGCTTTAACTGTAGGTGCAGATGTTGTAAGGGTGTCAAAGTTGTGAAAGCAAACATGATTATGCAATACAAAAAAATTTCATAATAAGATAGGGTCGGGGGGCCCCTTGGTGTCTCAGTCAGTTGAGCATCTGAGTCTTGATTTCAGTTCAGGTCATAATCTTAGGGTCCTGGGATTGAGCCCCAAGTTAGGCTCCCCACTCAGCAGGTAGACTGTTTGTCTCTCTCTCCCTCTGCCTCTCCCCCTGTACTCTCTCTCTGTCTCTTAAATGAATAAATAAATCTTAGGGGGGAAAGGGTGATATAGGGTCATCTTCGACTCAAATAAAGATTTTTGAAATCATCATTACTATTGTCCAAATTTATAGGAATCTAATGGTGATTTTATTAAATGATTCAGACAACCACTTTCTAGCAAATTGTCCATTCTGGGACATAGACAAAACCAAATCATTTCATGAGATAGGAAACAAAAGGCATATTTTCTTTTCTGATTCATTTCATCCTCTTTCACCTTTCATTAAAAAGTACACAGAGATCTTTTTTTCTCAGGGGAAATTACTTGCCTTTGTTGAGGATGGTGCTGTTGGGAAGGAACTTCTTGGGAGATTGATGTATCATATGGGAGGGGCAGATCTGGAAAATTGTTTACTTTGATGCTACCCTTTTGGCTATATCAGAGGGGATGTAGAGACCTCTTTTCTATCTGAGAAAATGGTTTCTTCCTCTATAGAAGTCTGTGTAGACAACAAACAAACAGGTTAAGTGCAGTGTAGATTCAAGCCAAGGTGATGGATTTTCCAAGATCGAGTATGAACAAGAACTTGAGAAAGAGGGGGATAAGAGAAGTGTCATTCTTACATACTTCAAGTAAGAATGGCCATCCAAGACATTCATAGACTTCTAAGATAGGCCATGCCTTGCTGGCCAATGAAACTTCATCTTCCACTGGGAATGTGATTATCTGATGTTCTGGATCATTTGAACTTTCAGTCCTTGGGACATTTCATCCACTGGATTTCCTAAAGGGAAACTATTATTTGATCAGTTTAGTATTTTAAAGACCAGCATCTGTATCATATCCCAGATGTCAAGAGTTACTCAGTTTGGGGTACCTGGCTGGCTCATTCAGTAGAGCATGTGAGTCTTGATCTCAGGATCATGAGTTCAAGCCCCATGTTGGTCATACAGCTTACTTAAAAAATAAAATTAAAATAAACTTTAAAAAATAAGATAAAATAATTAGTCAGATTACCCCTGTCAGCTGGCAACTTCTTGTCAACAGGATCTACCCTTATCCATGGGTGCAATACTTTCCTGCTACAAGCTTCAGCTGCCTCTATATTTTGTGTCTCTCCACGAGCTCCCCAGAATGGCAGATCTTGCAATCCATTATTTTTTTTTAAAGATTTTATTTATTTATTTGATGGACAGAGATCACAAGTAGGTGGAGAGGCAGGCAGAGAGAGAGAGAGGAGGAAGCAGGCTCCCCGCCGAGCAGAGAGCCCGATGTGGGGCTCGATCCCAGGACCCTGGGATCATGACCTGAGCCGAAGGCAGAGGCTTTAACCCACTGAGCCACCCAGGCGCCCCTGCAATCCATTATCATCCTTATGGGTCCTCTGTGCCTCCCAGAACCTCTTTTGCTGTTGGAGCCCCTTGGCTTTCAGAAACTTCAGTATCACTCTTGATATCACACAATAGCTTATTGGCTCCTGACAAGGGCCACTAATATCTTTTGGTGACAGTTGCTGTGTTGCAAAATAATATATTCCTCCAGTATATTGTATGCTAATATTTCTTAAGAGATAGCAAGTAATCTCTTTTCCTAAGCTAAGTAATATTCACTTATTTACTCATTCAACATATAATTGTCAAGCCCATACTAAATGTCTAATGGCCATTAAAATGGACTGAAACAATATTACTGACCTCAAGGATTATTTCAACCTCAAATTTTAACCTGGGGAGGGATGGGAGATTTTAGGTCACCAGAGAGATAGGCAATGACTGGCCACTTCTCAGGTCATTGTCCCATGGATCACACTTGTCTGTGACTACTATGCTCTGGGCTGGAGATAAAAACCACATTACAGAAGGAAGGATGCCTGGTCATTCTACTGAATATGCAAAAGCACTGTAAGTTTAGTGAGTGATAATCAATTACCTCTGAAACGCTCCCAGCTGACATCTTTTTGGGAGGAGAGAGAAGGATGACCTTCTCATCCAGAAAAGCTGCCACACTGGGGACCTTGGGCACATTTTATCTTTGAGGCTGTGCCCTAAGAGGACTGCAAAAGTCAATGCAATTCTCTGGTATGTATGTTTCCATGGATTCCAGGACTCTGGGTCCTGTGGTCACTGGGGGCTGTTGATGATGAGTTCTCAACCTGATTCTCTCATTGCACCTCTTCCTGGTGGGATGATACTTTCTAAGGTAGAGAAAAATGCCTGAGGGTCCTTCAAAGTAGGAGAACCAGTGGAGTTTCTCCAACTCCATCTGTGGAAATCAGGGCCGGATTCCCTGCCTGGTTTCATAAAGGTCTACCTTGGGTCAGAAATCCAGGAAATTGAATTTGCATTGGGCCAAACAGTGGTATTTTGGTACTTTTTATTCTCCAAGTAGATATATAGGTCCATATAAAAAGTATGAATTAATGGGTAGACTGTGGCTTGAATTCCTCCACAGAGAGCTGTTAAATAAGGGATGGATGCAATCCTTGTATTCAATATTGTCATTCAATCAATCTTTCTCTCTTTTCAACAGACAATACCAAAGCCTCATGACAACATCTTGGTTGACCCTTATGTAAGTACTACACCTTTAACCCCAGAATAATTGAGGCCTTGTTCCTCTGTGCACTGTCTTTGCTGTGTTTCCCTGAAGAATGCTCACACTCAGTTGGAATGTGTCACTGTGTGATGAGTAGAGAAGAGCAGATGCAGCACCCATACCAGGGAGGTGGCTCTGGAGTTGGTGTCTCTGTGTGAAAATATTTTTTCCTATTTGTTCAGGGAAACCTTCCTATTTCCTCATTTCCCCTTGAAAGTGAGTATGGGAGGCAGAGCTTTAGACCATTGGGGTCTCTAGAACCAGGGCCTAAAGTGGTAATAGCTAGAGCTGGCCAGCAGATTAGGGTTAAGGAGCAAATTTGGGAGAATAGCATTTTAAATAAGGCAATAGGGGAGGAAAGGAAAATAGCAAACATCCACTCCAAGGTACAGGCAGAGCTAAGATCCACCAGAAGGAACAGGCTCGGCCAAGCTGGTGATGAATCCAGGGGGTAGACCCTATTGTGAGTCCTGCAGAGAAGTGCATGCAGGACAAGTGGCCTTTTTTTTGGAGGCATGTCTCCAGTCTCGAGGGAGCCATTAAGGTGCTAAGCTGGTGAGGGCTGAAACCATCACCACATAGCCAATCACAGGGTGGTCCCATATGGCTACCTGCTATAACTTCTGTCAGAATTATGGGTGACTGCTCTCTCTACACTAAATCATATTTTCATTCCTTTCATTGCATCAAAATAGACTTTTGAA
>RCUC01126478.1:0-39196 GCA_003697995.1 Taxidea taxus jeffersonii | reverse complement strand
GTTGGGCATGAGAGAAGCCTTGGAGCTGCAGCCAGAGCCTGGATAGGGTCAAGAGGAAGCTGCCAGAGTGGGAGGACACGATGTGCTCCCTGAAGGTTCAGACAAGGAAAAAGACCATTTCCTCAGGTGTGAAAGGGTACGGTGTACAGAGCCTGGCCCAGTCTTCCCTCTCGCCCTGTGGAGCAGTGGGGGCTGTTTGGAGGGGACATCTGGCTGTGTGTCTGACCTGCCTATACCAGCTACCCAGGCTCTGCCCTTCCCACTCCTGCCACTGGGAAAGGGCCAGGGACAGGTGCGAAACCCCAAGTCTGCCACTTACATCATTTCAATGACTCATGTTTCTTATATGTCAAGTTAGCATAACATTAGTATTTGCTTCCCAGGAGTATGTCTGAGGATTTTTTCTTAAGATTTATTTATTTATTTATTTTAGAGAGAGAGAGAGCACGCGCACACATAAGCAGAAGGGCAACGGGAGAAGACGAGAGAGAATCTCAACCAGACTCTGTGCTGAGCGTAAAGCCCGACATGGGGCTTGATCTCACAACCTCAAGATCATGACCTGAGCCGAAACCAAGAGTCAGACTTCCAAATGAGTGTGTCACACAGACACCCCCATAGGAGGAATTTTTAAAAATTATATACTCAAGGCACACTTATAGAACTCAGTTATGCAGTGCTCAAAAGAAACAGCTACTAGGAGTAAAATAAAGCAAAGATTAAGAAAGGATTTAGTAAATAAAGACTAAATCGATTGTTACATTGGCTTAAGGCAAGGAAAGACTTCCTCCCAATTTTGTGATGAATTCCACTTTGCAGGATCAAACTAAGGCTTTTTGATTGATAAAGTTTCCATGAATATACTGGAGTGATAATATCTAGAAAATGGGGGGGAACCTGGGTGGCTCACTGGGTTAAAGCCTCTGCCTTCTGCTCAGGTCATGATCCCAAGGTCCTGGGATCGAGCCCCGCATCGGGCTCTCTGCTCTGCGGGGAGCTTGCTTCCCCCTCTCTCTCTGCCTGTCTCTCTGCCTGCTTGTGATCTCTCTGTCAAATAAATAAATAAAATCTTAAAAAATATATATCTAGAAAATGAACTTTTTTTTTTTTTTAACCAAGTATAAGCAAAGCTCTTTAAGGCAACTTAACTTTAAAAAAAAGAAAGAAAGAAAGATAACAGGAGGAAAAGTGGTAGGTTTCCTCCTCACCTGGCTTGTTTCACAAGAAAAATCGTTATATGCATCCCAGATACACATACTAAGATCTCTAATTTCATGGAAACCTAGTTTATTCAAAGGGGACAAGTGAAACCACTCTGTACCTGTGCTTCGCTTCACATCTCATTTAGAGAAAAGTGAAAACAAATTAAAATCTCACACAAAATAGAAGATGAAATAACGAGGAAGATAATGGAGTTAGACAGGAAGTGGTATAACATTAGAGGTTAAGATGGTGGGTCTTAAAGTCAGTCGATACTACCTGAGTAAGCTTAACATATTCTGGACTCCAATTTCTTGATCTGTGAAATGGGCCATAAAGGGTATCTGCCCCCAAAGAGCCCTATGTGAATTAAGTGAGACGGTACATGGAGCATACCCGAAGCTTCTTGGAATTCCTGTAACCACAGCAGTTCTCCAACTGGATGATTTATTTTTAAAAAGGTGTCACTGGGGCATCTGGGTGGCTCAGTGGGTTAAAGCCTCTGCCTTCGGCTCGGGTCATGATCCCAGGGTCGGGTTCTCT
Organism: Taxidea taxus jeffersonii; assembly: GCA_003697995.1. Lineage (NCBI taxonomy): Eukaryota > Metazoa > Chordata > Mammalia > Carnivora > Mustelidae > Taxidea > Taxidea taxus. Next base: position 37,453 of record RCUC01126478.1, on the reverse strand, counting down.
GCTCGGCGGGGGGCCTGCCTCCCCCCTACTCTCTGCCTGCCTCTCTGCCTACTTGTGATCTCTGTCAAATAAATTAAAAAAAAAAAATCTTAAAAAAGGTGTCAGTTGCCAAAGAGTCCCTGAAGGCCTTCAAGACACTAATTGTGTTCATTACCTCACTGCTGCATAAAAGAAGGTCTCAGAACATACTGGCTCAAAACAATAATCAGATATTATCTCTGTGCATCATGAATTTGGAAGTGGTTAAGATGGGCAGGTCCAGCTTGAGATATTTCATGAGGTCACAGGGAAGATCAGCCAGGACTAGGACCATCCGAAGCTCCTACTGATGCTAAGGAACTTCCTCCAACAGCTCCTTGGACAGCTGGTAAGTTGGCCCTGGCGGGGTGCTGGAAGCCTCAGCTCCCTGCGCCATACACATCTCCGTGGGGAGCGTCCTCCAAGCCCCTGATCCTAAAGAAAGCAAGCAGAAGTGGCAATGTCTTTTACCACCTGGTCTCTTATGTTGCACCCTGTCACTTCTGCCAATTTTGTTGGTCATGTGGTGGAGCCCGGGTATACTGTGGGTGGGGACTAGCTAAGAGCACGGGTACCCTGAGCAGGACCATAGGGGCTGACCATCACACTAGTACTTCCTTGGAGCTGAACCCAAATCCCTCTTTTGAAGAGTGTGTAAACCCTTCTAATAAAAAGAAGGAATAAATCCCCTTAAATTTCCTCACACTGAAATGTACTCTTTCTCCAGTGATGCACTGTGTGTGTAGCTGACTTGTGCTGAGGGCATAAATTGTATGGAAAGCACATATCTTTAGAAGTACTAAAATCCTGCTTAGGATAGTGAGATGCTCACACTGCAGGAGGCCCTAGGGAAGTGAGTTCTCATCCTCCCATCTCCAGCTCTTGTTGGCTGGGTCATTCACGGCATGGAAAGGAGGTGAGATGGCTCATGCCATATAAAAAAACACTTTTCTTTCTCTGTCCTTTCACACCTGCCACCCCATCTGTTTGGATCTGTAGGGGATACCAAATGGTCCGAAAAAATACAATGAAAGCCCATGCTTAAAATGGAATTCCTTCTTCAGGCCAATCCAGCTATAGAACATAGACCTTTTGCCAATAGATTTCCATCCCCCCTCTTCTAAAAAATATGGGGAGAGGGCAACTGAACATTAATTTGATCATAACCATTTGGGAACTTTCAGACACAAAAGGAGAAGCCAGTGGATTATTGGACAAACTTGTGACACTCTGATCAGACTCCCTACAGGGACATTTTGCACCAGGAAATGGGAGCTAGGGAATTTGTCATTCAGGGCAACGCAAGGAAGAATTTTTTTTAAGATTTTATTTATTTATTTGACTGACAGCGATCACAAGTAGGCAGAGAGGCAGGCAGAGAGGAGGAAGCAGGCTCCCTGTTGAGCAGAGAACCCGATTTGGGGCTCAATCCCAGTATCCTGAGATCATGACCTGAGCCAAAGATCTGATCATGACCAGAAGCTTTAAACCACTGAGCCACCCAGGCGCCCCACAAGGAAGGAACTTAATATGACTTTTTAAACACCCAGCTTACTGAGGTGTCATTTAGCTGTAATACATTTCACCCATTTTAATTATACAGTTGGATGACACTTGTCATACACGCACATCTCTATCACCACCATAATTAAGATGCAAGACATTTCTCTTACACCCAAAATGTACCCTCAAATCCAGTGCAGTCAATCTCTCCCCCATGCTTTCTGTCCCCTGCTTTCTGTCACTCCACAAGAGTTTGTATCTTCTAGAATTTCATATAAATGTCATCATTCAGTACTTACTCCTTTGAGCTTGTCTTCTTTCACTAAGCATAATGTGATTAGGTTTCACCCACGATGTATCAGTAACTCCTTCCTTTTTATACCTCAGTAGTATCCCACTGTATGAGTGTACCATAATTTCTTTTATCCATTTACCAGTCATTTCCAACTTAGAGCTATTGTGCATAAAGTTGCTATGAACATTCATGTGTTGGGAACACACTTTTCCATTTCTCTGGATTAAATACCAATGAATGGAAATGATGGTCAATACGCTACGTATATGTTTCATGTTTAAAACTGCCTGGCATGGGGGCGCCTGGGTGGCTCAGTGGGTTAGGCCGCTGCCTTCGGCTCGGGTCATGATCTCGGGGTCCTGGGATCGAGCCCCGCGTCGGGCTCTCTGCTCGGCGTGGAGCCTGCTTCCCCCTCTCTTGCTGCCTGCCTCTCTGCCTACTTGTGATCTATCTGTCAAATAAAAAAAAAAAAAAAAAACCTGCCTGGCATGCCTGGATGACTCAGTCAGGTAAGCGTCTGCCTTTGGCTCAGGTCATGGTCTCCGGGTCTTGGGATCAAGCCCTGCATTGGGCTCCCTGCTTAGCACAGAGCCTGATTCGCCCTCTCCTCCCCACTTGTGCTCTCTCTCACTATCTCTCTTTAACTAAAATCTTAAAAAAAATAATAAAATAAAAAATAAAACACCACCAAAAGCATTTCCAAAGTGCTTCTGCAATCTTAACTTTCACTGGCAGAATATGACAATTTCATAGCCAAAGTCGGTTTTTGAACACTTTTGGAGACATACAGTATGGATTCTGTCGGTATTCAGCTGAGAAAGTCACTGTGGGTAAGAACAATGTCACTCAGAAATCCTTAAAGTAAGAAGATACATGAGCCTCATTTCTTGGGTTTGGAAGCTGTCCATCTATCCCAACATGACAGCACAGATGTATCTGCTGTGTTCAGCACAATGACAGCAGAAACTGGGTCAGAGATGAATCCACTGCACTGTCAAGGTCTCTCGGCTCAAGAACTTCCAGGAAGGGAAATCATATAAAGAAGGGACTATCAGACTGACACAAACAGTTAAACTAAGTTCCACTGAACTAAACCGAGTCCTCTCCATCTTTCTCTAGATGATTGTGGAGGTTTTCATTGAGCAGACATGTTTCACAGCTCCCTAGGACACCCTCCTAAGAAGGATTAAACCGCATAATTTAAAATGCTTTGTTATCCTGGTCTTGGCCTGACGTACCTTGCGGGAACACAGAGTACCCATTCCTTCCAGCTCTCACTTATCTGCAAGTCACAACCTTGACAGTGGATATTACAGAGGACACGCTAAAGGCACCAAAGGGCTGAGAGCAATACAAAATATACCCTTGCCCTATTTCCATCCCAGGAGTTTGAAATCACCTCCAAACAGACCTATCTGAGCCTGCTACCTATCTTAGGGGCAGCTGTAAGCGTGGAGACCACGAATCAGAGGACATTGAGCAACTCATTTCACTCCTTGAGCATCTGTTACTATATTTATTAAAAGTGAACGACGATAAGGCAAGGCTGGTCATGAAGAACGAAACCCTCCAGGGTGAGACAGATGTGAACTTGTGCTGTAGTCTTGGCCAAGTCCCCGCATCCAGCAGCAAGAGCAAGATCTGCTCTGCAAATTGGTGGTGAAGATGAGCAAGAATGTACCTAAACCAACCAGCAAATTGCGAGGACATAGCAAGAGCTCATCAACTGTGGCAAGGATCGCTCACAGCACTTTTCAGCACATGAAATGATGCAGCGGTACCGTCTCCGCAAGGAAGGATATTTCTTGTGAACCATTGACAGTTTGGCTCTGCACATGTGAGCAACAACTATTGGTAGGGAAGTTCGCCAGAGGTACCCAAACCTTCCAGTGGCCTCCAGTTACATTTAGATTAAGTTTGCAAGTCTTGAACTTGGCCTCCCAGGTCCATCTGATGCAGCCCCTGGCCACCTCTCTCACTGACATACATTTGCTTTCTGTGCTCCAGCCACAATGGCTTCTTTCATTCCTAAAGCATCCCGAGCCACATGACTTCACAGCCTTTGCATCTTTTATGCCCTCTCCCAGAGCCAACTCCAGCCCCGGCTAGCTATATGGCACTTTCTGTTCAGATGTGTCTATCAAAGTTGGCCCCTACAGACCCCCACCTAGAAAAGCATACTCACCCATCACCCTGTGTTGACTTATCCTACTTTATTTTTTCTTCATACCATTTATCACCATTTAAACTTAAATTCTACGTAATTTAATTAACACAGGAATGTAGGTTTCTTTTTTTTTTTTATGATTTTATTTAAGGAGGGGTGGAGCATGGGTAGTGGCAAAGGGAGAGGGAGAAGCAGACTCCCCACTGAGCAGGGAGCCTGACATGGGACTTGGTCCCAGAACCCTTACTTAGATCATGACCTGAGCCGAAGGCAGACACTTAACTGACCAAGACACCCAGGTGCCCCAGGAATGTATATTTTATGAAAACAGCAAATTTATTTGCTCATGATTCCCCAAAACAATGCCTGGCATATAATAAGACTGATTTATATTTGTGCTGGTCTACTTTGGAATATTTTCATGTAAATAGCATGGCACACCGTGGGTAGGAGTAAGTTCACCCCCAAGAGCATCAGTCCCCCAGGGCTGCTTGGTAATTAGGAGAACTGTTAGAAATGCATTGGGAGGGGCACCTGGGTGGCTCAGTGGGTTAAGCCTCTGCCTTCGGCTCAGGTCATGGTTTCAGGGTCCTGGGATCGAGCCCCGCGTCGGGCTCTCTGCTCGGCAGGGAGCCTGCTTCACCCTCTCTGCCTGCCTTTCTACCTACTTGTGATCTCCCTCTCTCTTTCTCTCTGTGTTAAATAAATAAATAAAATCTTTTTTTAAAAAAAGTATTGGGATTTGGTGGAAATTGGTTTAAGACATGGGATTGGCTGGGACTGACTTGAGGACCCAAGGCTCTTAAATGAACACAGGATAAACCAACCACCTACATGGCGGCTGGACAGAGGTCCGCCTCCTCCTCTTTCCATACTTCCCCTTGGAGCACCCATGGCATTGCTGGACAAAAGCCTGCAAACACCCCTGGAAGAAGGTTCTGTCCATTTCACGGTGATGTAAGCCTGTTTGATGCAAGGTATTAGGGCACAGAGAGAGAAAGACAGAGATAGAGAGTGAATGAACTCTTGAGGACTATACACTGGGCCTGTGAGCTAATAAATGTCTGTATGATTGGTGGACCCTGCTCAGAAACACACCGTCACTGCAATGTACCACCTGGTAGCGAGTCAGCAGGATGGATATGCGCAGGTCTTACTGGCTTCCAGCCTTGAAGGCTGCAGCTATCCTTAGGAGAAACTGACACTCACTAATGTTTATCCACATCAACCAAATCAAAGGAAGTTCAGCTCCGACAGTAACAGCACTCCATAGAGATAAAGGGGTGAAAAAATGAATGACTCTTCTTTCTTCGATCTTCCAGGGTAAATTACAGGGAAGATTTGACACTATAGTCTTTAACTATGTTGTGGACTCAAAATCAGGCTTTTTTTTCTTTTTTTAAGGGAAAGCACAGTGACCTCATTTTCCTTCTGTGTCTTCATTGTTGCTCTGTTCTTTCTTCTGTGAAATAAAAACTCGGTCACATTTGTCTGGCAGTTCTCCTAATCAGTCCGCAGCTGGAATGAGGCCCCGGCTTTGCATCTGTTGTGTAAGTTCTCTCCTTAACAGTCTTGTCATGTATTGGGGGGAAAAATGCATTTCAATGCTTTATGTCAGGAGGCAATAACTTTCTGCTCTTACCCATCACAAAAACCACAGTAAGGGACTTCTATAAATTTTGCCAAATCTACCTGTCACTGATCCAGTGACAGTGGGGGGAATTTCATGAAACAAATCGGTCAATGGTGGGGATTATAAGGAACAGCCTCCCTTCTCCTGATTTTCTTTTTCACAGACCCAATAAGAAACTGTGCTTTATTCACAATACCCCCTGACTTTAATACAATCTACATTTTTTGGAGGAGCTTTCCCTTGCTGTACACATATTCATTGTCAAAGGGCTATCTGAGCTCCAAATAGCCCCATCAGCAGCTTCACAGCTGGGGACACACCTCAGTCACAAGTCATACCCACTGTTCAGGGGCCTCTGTGAACCATGAATGAAGTAGAGGGGACTGGCTTCCTTGGCAGCCACAGACCAGTTTCCAAATGTCTTAAGCATTTAAGCACTGTCACCAGCCTAGTAATATGATAGACATCTACAGAAAACTCTCATTATCAATATTCTGGCTTTGTACAAAGTGGGATCACAACCCACGAACCTATTCATGATGAACAAAGTGCATGACCTCCTTTATATCCTATCAGGTAAACAATGCCATATCCCCAGGTTTCCACAAGAATGAAGGTCATTTCTAGGAAAAAACATCTCAAGAGACAAAAGCCAGGAGTTCCCTCCAGAGCAGATGATACTCACTAAACGCATCTTTTCAGGTGACCACTATTTCCATCCTACCCATCATTAGATAAGGAGGGCTGATGGCCATGATCCACATTTACCCAACAAAGATTATAATGATAGTGCAACAAAATCCATTATATACAAACAATCTGCACTGTGTGTTGAATTGCTTATTTTTTTTAAACAATTTTATTACTTATTTATTTGACAGAGACAGAGCATAAGCAGGGGGAGCAGCAGAGGGAGAAACAGACTTCCCACTTAGTAGGGAGCCCAACGCAGGACTCAATCCCAGGACCCTGGGATCATGACCTGAGCTAAAGGCAGACACTTAACTGACTGAGCCACCCAGGCGCCCTGAATTGCTTCTTAGAACCAGATATAATATCTGCATAATCTTCATTAACAGAATTACTACCAATACACTCTGCCAAAAAGGTGTGTTTTGTGGCCAACATCTAACCTGTGCCTAAATATAGATGACATATAAAGAGAGACTAAAAACTTCTATGTGCTTCATAAATTTTAAAAATAATATCCAAGTAGAGATAGTGAATACCCAATGACCCAAATGAATGGTGTGTTTTGTGGCCAACATCTAACCTGTGCCTAAATATGGATGACATATAAAGAGAAACTAAAAACTTCTATGCGCTTCAGAAATTTTAAAAATAATATCCAAGTAGAGATAGTGAATACCCAATGACCCGAATACCCAATGACCTCCTCATTCTACCATGCAAATTATTTACATTTCTTTTAAAATATTTCTAAAACCTTTTAAATTAGCATCTATAATCGTTTTAGTCATTTTCCTCCATGTGCTGCAATTTCTCATGATGAAGAAGGATTAGAACATTTGTTTACCATTATATCTGTACAACTGGGGGAAGTTCTTGAAAATCATAAGTAAAACTCTACATGTGAATTACATGTAAAATCCTGATGCTGAATTCTGTTTCTCTTCAAGAATTTTTTTAAGGTCCTTCTATCTTATTATTTTAAGATGCATACAACAATGATCTATCTATAGATCTTTTACTTATCAGAGATATATTACCCCAACTCAGAATGGGCACATTTTAATGGAGACCCTTGACTGAACATCAGTCTCTTTAGCAGCTCTAATAAATGTCCAAGCAATTAATTCTTTTTTTTACGCCCTTCTCACCAGTAACTATTCCACAAAATAATTTCTGATCAATAACTTGGCTTGGTGAACTAGGTTGGGCACTCAGCACAACATTTTTTAGCATGTATGGTAGGTTTGGAACTACTATAAGCATCTTAAATGACTTATTTAATACTTTCAACAACTCTGTAAATGGTACTCTGACCTCATTGCCTCCCACTTACTGACCAGGAACTTGAGGCATAGCTATAAGGGACTTGCTGCCAAGATCCCGTTACAAGGATGACAAGGAGTTAAGGTTTGAATCTAAATATTCTAGCACCCAAACCTGACCCCACGGTCACTTTTTCAAACTGACTTTCTTCAACTGAGTTGCATACAGAGATCAACCAATGAAATAAATATTCTAAGTATTTTATTTTAAAATGACTTTGGGGGCACCTGGGTGGCTCAGTCGTTAAGTGTCTGCCTTTGGTTTGGGACATGATCCCAGGGTTCTAGGATCGAGCCCTACATCGTGATCCTGGCTCAGTGGGAAGCCTTCTTCTCCCTCTCCCACTCCCCCTGCTTGTGTTCTCTCTCTCGCTGTCTCTCTCTCTCTCTCTGTCAATTAAATAAATCAATAAAAATCTTTAAAACTGACTTTGAGATATCCATCAATGGAATGAGTAAGTAAATATGTCCACACCACAGAATACTACACTGCAACAAATAAGGACAAACTACTGATATACACAGCAACATGGATAAGTCTCATAGACATAATGTTGAATAAAAGATGTCAGACATAAAGAGGACATACTTTATAATCTTATGTATATGTCATACTTTTCAACCTCAGAACTACTGACTTTTTGAAACAGATACTTTTTTTAAAAAAAGATTTTATTTATTTGTCGGAGGGAGAAAGACCGCCCACGCATTAGCAGGGGGAGCAGCAGAGGGAGAGGAGAAGCAGGTTTTTCCTGCTGAGGAAGGAGCCAGATGCAGGACTCGATCCCAGGACCCTGGGATCATGACCTGAGCTGAAGGCAGACGCTTAACCGACTGAGCCACCCAGGCGACCCGAGCCTGATACTTCTCTGATTTGGGTCCTTGTCCTGTGCATTGTGGGACGTCTAATAGCATGTCCTGTCTCCACCTCCCAGCTGTCAACAGCAGCACCACTGCCTCCTCCCATCCCCCACCCCTTACCTATTATGAGAACCAAAAATATTTCCCACATATTGCCAAATGCCCTCTGCAGGGGGACAAAATCACCCTCAAGTAAGAGCCCTTCATTTCCAGTTAGATCAAAACCAGGCAAAACTAGTCTATGGCATCAAAGGTTAGAAGAGTATTTACCATGAGAGAAAGCCCACAGAACTGAGTGGGGGGTTCAAGAAAGCCTGCTGGGAATATTCCAGATCTTGATCTGAGGGATGGTGGTTAAATGGGAAATTCACAAAACCTTACATCTTAGATTGGGAGTTTTATTGCAGGTAAGTCATACAACACTTAAAAAAATAAAACCAAAGAAAAGTTGTTGGCTGGGGTATGGGAGGAAGAAAGGTCCTCCAGGAACTGAGAGGAAGAAACCATCTTGTGGGATAGTAAGACTCCATGAAGGCTGCCGGGAGGACATGGTCCTGAGCAGAAGAGGCAGAAGCAGGGAGAGCATTCCAGTCACAGGAACCAGCAAAAGTGAAAGGCAGAGAGGAGAATCCGCCACTATCATCCACTCTTGCTCTGTGTCCAGCCTTGCTCTACCCGAGGTGGTTGATGCTTCTGCTACACATTTCACAGAGCTAGTCAAAACAAGAATAAAATTCCCCTAGGGAGTTTCCCCACTGTTTTTTTCAGCTGTGATTTTCTTTCAGGCTACTAATTACTGTTAGCTGCATTCTTCGCCATCATTCTTAATTGAGCATGAACAATGGCTCAACACTATAAAGAAAAGGTTAAAAGAGAGTCATTTTACTAAAACCAGAGGGTGGGGAGCTAACCTGAAGATAGAGAAGAATGAGAAATAGACATTCTACCAAGGACAAGGTGGCCACTATTAGAACTCTCTGGAATTTGGATCTTCTCCACACAGGTCAGAAAAAGTCCATTATGTGCCATGTAGTCCTGAGTGCAGAAGGGCCATGAGGCTCACCCCTGGGCAGACACCACTGATGTCAATGGAGACAGTCTTTGACATTATGTGTATGGGAGGAAATGGGGTTGGGAGGTGATCCAGAATGTGGAGGGCAAAGCAACACTACTTCATATACTGGTGCATGGTCTTTGGTATTTTATAGAGAGATCTAAAGCCAGTGAAGAATGTGGAGGGCAAGATAATCACTTTTCAGACTTTGAGACCTTAAATGATCCCAGGCTTCCTTCTCTAGAACAGTTTTGTGTTGGTTCTTCCTGAATAAAGGGTTACAACTGAGGTTTCTCTGAATCATCTCCATGTCTCCCTTTCTCGAGTCCTCTATATCAGGATAATTTTAGCTGCAATTAAAAGAACGTCAAAGGGAGAGTGCTGAAAGCACTAAAAACACTGATCATCTCCCTTATCAGGAAGTCTGCACACAGGTGGTTCCAAGGTTGGCAAATGTCCACACTGTCCCACGAGGATGTCAACCACTCTCGTGTTTCTGCTAGGGCATCCTCAAAAGTTGACAATGCTTTCTTCATAGGTTCAAGTTGGCTATTCCAGCTCCAAGAATCAAATCCCCACTAAGCAATATCCAAAGCTGGAAGGAGGGCAAATAAAAAGCTTTTTCCTGCACCACCCACTATTTTATGAGTGTAGAAAATTTTCCCCAGAAGCCTTCTTACATCACTGACTAGAATTGTCCTAGTTCAGTCACTGGGCAAAGAAGAATGAGATCTGCATGACTGCCTTAAATTAATCATAATCCATTCAGGAGCTGAATGGGATTCATTATAGCATCATAAGATCAGAGATCTTTCACCAAGGAAGAATGGCAAATGGCTGATGGGTGAGCAATCTATCTTGTCCAGATCCTGACTTTATATTTATTTTCCTTGAATAGCTTCCTTTCTACCTACAGTGACAATGTGTTCCACTGTATAAACCTTGGTCCAAATTTCAGATGTTTTTTAAAGATTTTTATTTATTTATTTGACAGAAAAAGACACAGTGAGAGAGGGAACACAAGCAGGGGGAGTAGAAGAGGGAGAATCAGGCCTCCCGCTGAGCAGAGAGCCCGATGCAGGGCTCATCCCAGGACCTCGAGATCATGACCTGAGCTGAAGGCAGATGCTTAACAACTGAGCCACCCAGGTGGCCCCCAATTTTAGATTATTAATTCAATTCGTCATGAAGTTTGGACCTCACAACAGAATGTATATTAAATCTCTGAAATAATCAAGGCTGTCTCGGGACCACTTGTACACTTAGTCATTCATTTGACAAAAGTCATGTTTTATGCATCAAGCACTTCTTTGGTTGCTGAGGCCACAGCAATGAACAAAAAAAACAATGGCTTCTTCTTTCCTGGGATGAACCTTGGAGTGGGAGAAGTTGGGCATTATGCATAATTAAACTCAAATATATTGCATGTCTGATTGTACATGTGCCATGGAGAAGAGCAAGGAAAGAAAAGGGAGTGCAGGAGTGAGAAGTGCAATTTAAACTGGGTGATTGGAAAAGATGTTTGAGTAAAGATAAGAAATAGACATGTCGGTATCTGGGAGAGGCATGCTCAAGGCCAACGGTGCAAAGTCCTTGAGGTGCTAGTGAGCCTGGTATGCTTGGATGACTGCAAGAGGGCTGCAAATGAGGAAGAGCCAGGGAAGAGAATGAGCCTGATAAAGGATGAAGTCAAAGAGGTAATGTGGTCAGTTTACAGTTCACATGGAGCCTTCAAGGCTGACGTGAGGATTTTGTCTTCTACTTTGAGTGACATGGGAAATAACTGGAGAATTTGGGGTAGAGGAGCAACCCAATCTTGCTTTTAAAAGAATCACTCTGCTTGCCTAAAGGGGAATAAACTGTGCATGGGTATTAGGGGGAAACAGAGTTACTTGAGGAGGCCAGTGAGACTAATACAGGGAAGTGAGTAGTTTAGGTGAACCTGTTGGGCAAGGTTGGGCTTGGCTGGTGGATTAGAGGTGATGTGAGTAGAAGGGAAGATTTAAGGATGGGTCAGGATTTGGAGCCTGAGCAAAGGAAAGGATGGAGTTCTTAGTCAATGAAATGAAAAGATAGCAAGGAACAGGCATGGGGAAAATCGGGCACTCAGTCTGGCATGTGTTGACATTGAGAGGTTCATTAGATCTCCAAATGGAGATATCAAGTATGTAGTTGCATGTATGAATCTACAGCTCAGCGGGGGGTGGGGAGGGTTGGAGGGGAAGCCAATCTAATTCACATACACATAGTGTGTCAAGTTACAAAGTTTGGTGAGTCAATGAGCTCATTATTACATGAAGCCATGGAGAGAATAAGTGGCCCCAGGACTAAGCCTCAACACTCCAGTGCTGAGAGGTAACCAGAAAAGGGGATGAAAAAAGGTCAATTAGGCCTAAAGATTCTAGAAGAGGGTAGTGTCCTTAAGCTATTTCAAGAAGAATAAGTGGTAACTGCAAAAAATGCTACAGAGAAGTCAAACTATGAGCTGGGAATCTAGAAAGTTTGGCTTAAAGAAGACAGAAAAGTGGGTCACCTGGCTGGCTTAATCAGTAGAGCATGTGACTCTTGATCTCGGAGTCGTGAGTTTAAGTCCCGTACCAGGTGTAGGGATTACTTTTTTTTTTTTTTAAGATTTTGTTTACTTATTTGGGAGAGAGAGAGAGCATTAGTAGGGTGGGAGTGGCAGAGAGAGAGAGAGAAGCAAACTCCCCACTGAGCAGGGAGCCCGATGTGGGACTCAGTCCCAGGATCCTGGGATCATGACTTGAGCTGAAAGCAGATGCTTAACCCACTGAGCCACTGAGGCATCCCGAGATTACTTTAAAAAAAGGAAATCAGGGGGATGCCTGGGTGGCTCAGTTGGTTAAGTGGCTGCCTTCGGCTCAGGTCATGATCCCAGCATCCTGGGATCAAGTTCCACATCAGGCTCCTTGCTCACCAGGGAGCCTGCTTCTCCCTCTGCCTCTGCCTGCCACTCTGTCCGCCTGTGCTCACTCTCTCTCTGACAAATAAATAGAAAATCTTTAAAAAAAAAAAAAAAAAAAGGAAATCAGGGGCACCTAGGTGGCTCAGGCAGTTAAGCATCTGCATTGGGCTCAGGTCATGATCCCAGGGTCTTGGGATCAAGCTCTGCATCGAGCTTTCTGATCAGCCGGGAGTCTGCTTCTCCCTCTCCTTCTGCCACTCCCCCTGCTTGTATTCTCTCACTCTCAAATAAATAAATAAAATCTTTAAAAAAAAAAATGAAAATGATATAAATAAATAAATAAATAACCTGGCAAGGAGAAAGAAATGTGAAGTGGTTGCCAGTTGTTGCAAAGTTCAAACATACATAACATGTTGTTTAGATTTCATTGACTATGGAGTGAACCATTCAGGATTTCCTCTAATTAACTTTCTCTTGGTCATTCCTCTATTTTTATAGACATTTAAATTGCTTTCAACAATATTTTCATGCTTGACTCAAATAAAATCTGATTTAGAAAATCAAATCCATTGGGAATTTGAGGCTGAATCATTGACATTACAAATGGACTCCTGGTTTTATAAAATGATGTACCACAAGTGATAAGCACACTGATTTAATTTACAAAAATTTTACTTATCTATAGTCTTTCAAAACCCATCTGCTGCATAAATGGAGGCACAGAGGGCTTCCTAACAGATGACTTCCAAGTTGTAATGGGAACCTCTGCAATACCAAATTCATCATGTCCAAAGCATGCCCTCGCAAGAGTTCATTTTGTTATTGGTTCTACTTTTCTAAGCTCACTGATGCTCTCAAAAGTAAACGGGTACCATTTTGCCTGAATCAAGAGCTTTAAATTTCCAAAGAAGAAAGAGAATGGCAAATGCCTGTTTCAAGTTCATCATCTATACCTATCGATTTGTTAGTTCTTTTTTTTTTTTTTTTAAGATTATTTATTTATTTATTTGACAGAGAGAGAGAGAGCACAAGCAGAGGGAACAGCAGAGGTAGAAGGAGAAGCAGACTCTCCCCCCTACCTCCGAGCGGGGAGCCCAATGCAGGGCTCGATCCCGGGACCCAGGGATCATGACCTGAGTCGAAGGTAGACGCTTAACCCACTGAGCCATCCAGGTGTCCCTCAATTTGTTAGTTATGATGGGTACTTTTTAGTATTATTTATCATTTCTTTTTTTCTTGAAACATCCAACTTACTTCAAGTAAACATATACGTCACTTAAAATTAAACTAATATCATTATACCATGATCAAAACATGTGTGTGTATATATACATACATACATATACATATATATACATGTATATGTATATATATATATATGAGGCATGTCATGCTCTGGGAATTATGAGAAATAAGCTTTTTAACATTATCCTCTTTTTCAAGTCTGGTCTCTGTGATGTAGCTATTTTTCTTCTGCAGCTGATATAACATTTATGTGGGGGGAGATTTCTAATTTTACTTTGCTGGTGTATAAATGTGTCATTTCATACAACTAGCTGTTTTTCTTTGTTGTAACTTCTTTCTTTCTGTTTTAGCCTGAGGCTCTCCTTTTTATTTGATCAGTAGAGTTTATATCATATTCTAGGCAGCACTTCTTCCCAAGAGAAAAACAGGGTTTCAAATTGCTACTCATGATTCCTAAGGCAAACCGAAAGGGCGCTGCGTGAATTAATGTTTTCTTTACTGTTTTCAGCGCTTATTGGTTTTATTTCCATTACCTGATGGATATATTTATTTTTCACCTTTTAATATCATTCTCTCCCTATGACTGCCAATTACTTCTTTTGTTTTGAGTAGTGAGTAGTTGGATGGAAAAATAATCCATGTGATAACTTGGTGGCAAAATCTGAATTAAATTCCCAATAAATAACTGAAAGGTTCTTGGGGTGAGCTGAGTTCAATTTTCTTTTGGTTGGCTTCCGAGATGAATGCTGCATTTAAGGAAAGAGAGTTGGCATCTATGTTTTCTACCATTATTCACAGCCTACATGGATTACATTTACCATTAAAATACAGGGTCTATTTTTAAGAATATTTCTGCACATGGCTTCCTGACAAAACAATGTATTAGGTAGACTTAAATATTCCCTAGGCACATTCATCCCCAAATCTCAAAGAAAATATGTACCACTGCACAACACAGTAGAAATATTCAACTACTTCTGATAGGACATCAGTTTCCCTTATACCAAAGGCAAAAGAGGTACTCTAAAACACACTCCCATGATGATAATCTCACCAAGAGAAAGAATTTTAAAAATGAAACAGTATGTTCTTATCAAATGTGAATGGAAGCCGAAAGAGAAGTAATCTGGACATCCTTAGAGCCAAGAGTAGGGCCAAGATTTGGGGTCAGGATCCAGGAACCTGTTCACAAGAAACAAGCAAATCTCCTGCAGCCCCAGTCCTGGGGAGCTGGTGAATCCAGGTGGAATCATTTCCAAAATGAGAATAAAGTTCAAGTCCATTTTCATGCCAGCCTTCGGCCAACTACATTTTTAGTAGCAATAATTTTTTTGAAAAATATATTCAAGTCATGATGATTTTACTCGTTTGTCCCTAATCTACCACTGGATAAAAAGCTCCTCAAAGTTCCCTCTGTTCCCTCAAGTAATTGTTTCTAGAATATTCTAGAATATCAACTAAACCACTGCAGTTCAAACAAGGCTAATTTGTCATAGCCATAAATTGCCAACAAAGTATAAGGATATCTTGTGTTGAAACGCTAAGCTCCATACTATCTTCTCACATAGCCCATTTTTGGCAGTATGGATTTGAATGTAACTTGTCTCAGGACCAAACACCACCCATCCACAGGTTGGGAGGTCAGATGGATACCTGTTTCAAGAGAATCCATTTAACCCTACTGCCCATGTCAATTTAAGGCTAAATTTGGATGATGGATGAATGGGTCTTAACCTTTTCTCCTTAATACACCGTAATTTATAATGACTCTGGGGATGTGAGTACATTTATTCTTCTTCCGTTACCTTAAAATGAAGTACATTGGTAGGGAAGTGCCATTGTGTTTCACTGATTATAAACTAAAATAATAAAATTAATGTCAAATGTCATTTCAGCATATGCTTTATTACTATGGTAACCCATAGGTAACTGACTTAGTAAAAGTGCAAATTACATATTCAGCTACTTAAAGATGTCAATGAAAGTCATTTAATCAAGCTTCTCATTGCTTGTGCTATGTAATCAAGACGACCCGATTAAAGTCAAAGTCGGAAAGCCATAATCTCCCCTCTGATGTCTGGCATGTCTCCTCTCAAGTTCAGCCTGGCTCACGGCTATAGGTTATATTTTGTAAGCATATTAATAGAAATGTGTTTCCTCGAGGAGATGGTACAGAATTAATTTTACTCACAAAAATGCAAAACAGAGAAGGTTGATTTCTCCATTTAGACTTCAAATGCCAACACTGTTAAGAACCAGAACAAACATGCATCCCACGAAGAGAGACTAGGAGAGCCTTTGACTATATACACCAGCCCCTGCCACAAATACATGTCAGCCCCTGTATTCCAGACTACTCCATGATCAGCTGAAGTCCAGTTAGAATTGGACTCCTGGGCTTTATTCCCTTCCAGGTTGTGGACAGAGCACAGGGCAGCCTCTACCTTCCCCCTCCCCCAGTCCCTCATCCAATCTCCCATCCTGATGCAGAGGCAACTTCCTGACATCTACTTCAGGGTCTCCTGGGGGCCTGTCCAACTATACATCCTTTCATGACCCCAAAACCAGTCTATAAATCAGGTTAGGTACACGGGATGCTCTCCCCATTGAATTCCAAATGGATCCACACTTCTCCTGATCATCTTCAACAGCCCCTTAAACCAAACCAGACTGTGCCTTCAGAGGACATCAAGCAAGTGAAGTGAATTAACCTACCTGTCTTTCGAGAGCTGTGGTAACATAGGGGCACCGAGATAGAGAATTCTGTGTTTGGAAACACAGAGGCACAAGCCCGAGAATTAGTTTGCCTGTGAGATTTACATGAGTAATGCTTGTTAATGTGATCTTAATAAGAAACAAATTGACATAAAGCCTCTTTCTTATCCCCAAGCAGCTTCACCAGCAGATGGAGAGAGCTCTTCAGTCACTCCTGAAATACCTGGAAAAGCCACAGGCAGTGTTGCCCTGGCAACATTCTAGAAGAACAAATCTTGACCCAGATGAGAGGGGAAGGCAGGTAATGTGGAATTTACAAAGCAGAATGAAGCCTCTCCAGGAAAAGACAGTGTAACTGTGTGCAACTGTTAGACCCCTCATTCTTTACTCTGGGCCATTACTTTGAGCAGTTCTCAATCCCAGGCTGAGTTGCTGCACTATTTTCAGAGGGCCGAGCTTCCTCCACCTACCTTTCAGAGACACAGAGATCCAAGCCAGTTCAGCAAGGATTTCCAGTATGGGGAGAGCAGAGCTCCTAGCTCCCAGGCTCCCTGCATGAAGCACAAGGGGGCCAGCATTAGTGATGATGAAATGCAAGGAGGGGTGAGAGGTCTCAGGTGAGGTGGGGGACAGCATGAGAGCTGCAGTCAGGATGAATACACCTCCTTCCACGGTGTGCGAATGGGCCCAAAGAGGGTGGCAGGCATGACCTGAAAATGCCACCTAGGAATTACAATACCTCAGAGACCACCAACACAATGAGCAAGGCTTGTGGGCAAAAGGCTTGAGGTCATGTGCCCCTTGAGATAGCCTCCAGGGGAAAAGTGAGAAGGGCACGGAACTCTGCCATCCAGAGTCAAAATTACCTAACCCTAGATTATTCAGAGAAAAATCTATCTTCAGTTTTCTCTAACCAAGCTTATCCTCCTCTTGAGACCTTAGGCATGGCCTGTGAAAACAGAATCTCAATTTTAGTTGAGCCAGATAAAAGCAGTCTGCTTTGATGCTGACATTTACAAATTCTCTTTGGATAACTCCACTGTTAATCTGGGTTGTTTTAGTTTTGTGATCTTGCTCTGCATGTGTCTGTGTGCATACAAGTATCTCTCTAAAACACACACACACATACACACACACAGACACTCATAATAACATAAAGAGAAAGGGAGATCTGACTACAGGGATACCAAAACTGGAAGTGATTCTTTACATAAAATCAGTTTCTAGAAATGCTACTCCTTTTTTTTTTTCTGCTGATTTGTGTTTTCTAAATTTAGTATAACAGACCTACTTTTTAATACTATATAATTCATCTACAAAGAATTATTTAAAAACACAAGTTAGTGAGAATGCACTGTCCCTCTTTATATTCTCCATAATCATCCAATCTTTTGCCTGATGAATTCTGTAAAGCATCAAAAATAGAAGGCCAGCTCCTCCTGTTTACCTGGATCCCTGACCTGCAACTGACCACAAATGACCAAATGAAAATCAAGATTCCAAACTACCATTGGTTCAGCTCATCTAAGTGTGACAATGATGGGTATCTCCACTTATCATGTCGAAGATTGCTATCCCTCAAATTATCAAACTCTGTCTTAGGTGCAGTCTCCCACTGGGCAGTACACAGCCGTGGATCTTCTAGAAGTTCTCTTTACTCCAAGTAATATCTGGGGAGAGATCATTGCATTCTGACCATTCTCAAAAGACTCCTCCAGACACAACTGGCCTAAATGCCAATCATTGTAAATATGCATGCTCAGTACTATATTGGAGGTCAAGAACTCAAGTGATCAAGATCATTTTGCACTGTTTCGGCCATTCCACATGGTCTAGGGCTTCATCAAGCTCTCACCCTTTCCCAGATGCAGGCTTTAAATCTGACCAATGAAGAGACTGAAGGTGTTATATTTCTGACATCCACATCTACACGTTTATAACATAATCATGACTTCCATTGCCTGTTTCGAGATTTCACCCCAACAGAATGGGTGAGACAGAACATGGAGAAAAAAAAAATCACTTTTTTTTATATGATGGTCTTACTCTCATTTTTTTCCATCAATAAGCCACAACACAAAAGACTGCAGAAAATGTATATTTCAGATGAAATTTGAGCTATGCACTATCAATCCTTGAACATACAAACACTCTGAGAGATAACATACGATACCTCATTCCACATAATTAAAGCTTATTGGAGCCTGCCTTCATTCTAGCAGTGGAGAATCCAATGCTCTTATCTGACAGGTTAATGAGGATGTGAAACGAATAGTATTTCTAATGAGGGTCTTTAGAAATTAATCATATCATATTATTATTAACAACTGCAAAAGCTAAACTTCCAGAGATTAGATTACATAGGATAATTTTAAAATGTGAGCAAGCCAATATTAAAGTGACAGAAGGCTACTTCCAAATGGGAATAATAAGACATAAAGCACAGAATAAAAAATAAGAATGGGTAAAGCAATTAAGATGTTGCTTTGTCTCAACGTCTCTGTGTATTTGAAAATGTAATATTTCACTTAATAGTAGTTTGTGCTATTGTTTTTATCTTCTGCCTTACAGACTACAAGAAGGAAGAAAAAAACAGAATTGGGGAGAACGTTTTGATGGCACGAAAAATGAAGTACAAAATAGAACGATCCTATTCACCCCATAAACTTCTCTCTAACACAAGGCATCACATACCTTTCCCAATTCTTCAACTGACTCTTTTTCTTGGGTTCTCAAGACTGAAACTGCCAGCTGAGAACAAGGGTTGGTAAGTTTCCAAAGGCAAAGCACCTACACAGTCACCACCCCACCTGAGTGTGTGATCAAGGACCAGCCACCAGGCAGTTACCATCAAACCCCTACAGAGTTTTGAAATACCCTTGTTCTGGGGCGCCAGGGTAGTGCTGCTGATTAAGCATCCAACTCTTATTTTCAGTTCAGGTCATGATCTCAGGGTTTGGAGATCAAGCCCCACATCAAGCTCCACACTCTGGGCTGAGTCCGCTTGAGATTCTCCCTCTTCCTTTGCCCCTCTTACTCATGCTCACATGCTCTCTCTCTCTCTCCCTCTCTCTCGTTCTCTGAAATAAATAAATCTTTAGAAAAGAAGAAAAAGAAATAAGTTCTTCCTTCCTGGCAGGGAACAAGGAGGCAGATTTTACTAAATACGAATTGCCATTCATCTGGGATCAGTGAATGAGCCCGTAGCATATATCTGAACTGTTAGTGAAGGGCACGACATGAACCAAGACAAAAAATGAGTTTCAAAGCAGTGGAAGAAGGCAAAGAGCAGTGAACGACAATGTTTACATGGTGGCCACATTTCATCAGCATCCTAAGATCATTGTGAAGCTATTTAAGGATTGGGGGGCAGGGGGGTTGTGTAACACAACCAAGTATGAATTAAGAAAATATCCCTGCCTGTGACGTGAACAGTGTGAGCAGACCAGAAAGGACCAAGTGTAGGCACAGAATATATAAGAGGCTCTAGGAGCAGTTCAAAAACAAGGGCCTGATACTTGATATCTTGATCTATAAAAGAAGAGATAAGATTGGAAAAAATGAACAAAATTCAAGAGATCTTGAAAAGGTGAACAAATAGGTCATGGTGATGAGTTGAAGATGACATAAGAATGAGATCTTTCATATCCACTCTGTAAAAGAATTTCCTGAACACCCTGGTGAGGTTAAGATTAATGTCTTTGAGCCCAGATATCCCTTGGCAGATGGATGGATAAAGAAGATGTAGTATATTATGATAGACACACACACACACACACACACAATATATATATACAACAGAATATTATTCAGCCATCAAAAAGGATGTGGCTGGAACTGGAGGGCAGGATGCTGAGCAAAATAAGTCAGCCAGAGAAAGACAATTATCATATGGTTTTACCCCTATGTAGAATATAAGAAATAGTGCAGAGGATCATAGGGGAAGGGACGGAAAACTGAATGGGAAGAAATCAGAGAGAGAGACAAACCACAAGAGACTCTTAGCTCCAGAAAACAAACTGAAGGTTGCTAGAGGGGAGGTGGGTAGGGGGATGGGGTAACTGGGTGACATGCATTAAGGAGGGCATGTGATGTGATGAGCAGTGGGTGTTATATGCAACTGATGAATTATTGAATTCTACATCTGAAACTAATGATGTATTCCTTGTATTCCTTTAAAAAAAAAAAAAAAAAGATTAGGGACGCCTGGGTGGCTCAGTTGGTTAAGCGGCTGCCTTTGGCTCAGGTCATGATCCCAGTATCCTGGGATCGAGTCCCACATCGGGCTCCTTGCTTGGCAGGGAGCCTGCTTCTCCCTCTGCCTCTGCATGCCTCTCTGTCTGCCTGTGCTCACTCTCTCTCTCTTTCTCTAATAAATAAATAAAAAAAAACTTAAAAAAAAAAAATTTAAAAAAAAAACCAACAAATTTCTAAAAAAAAAAAAAAAGATTATTGTCCTTGTCAGTATAAAAGCAAAGGCTCACAAAGGCAGGAAGTCAGTGGAGGACAAAAGTCAGATTTCTGAGCCAGGTCTGTCTGAGTTGGAAGCCCCTGTATCTTTCCAGACAGCATGCTTCATGTGAAGCAGAACAAGACCTTCACTGCTGTCACCCACATATATGGGAACATTCTCTTGCTACATCGGTCCTTCTTACTTCTCTGATCCTAGTTTCATTCACAGAACTTATAATACCTATGCAACATAACATAAACCCTATGATATCCAGGTTCCCATAACACTATTTCAAGGGGATAAAAAAAAAAGATCCCTCCATTTGCTTGTCAAGGATGACCAGGATTCTTTTCCCCTTGTGCTTTATACATGTACTTTCTTATTCTTTTTCTTGCATTAGCTAGACTAATTTTTTTTTTTGTAGTATCCATCCACTGGTTAGCTTTTCATACACAAGTGAAACTAAATGTCTTCCTCACTCCCTGGCCTTAGTCTCTGACATTTTCTCCCCTCTTCTACTAACAACTATCTCAGCAATCTGTTTCCGTTCTTTGGCATATTTCAAACCACATACAAAACCAGGACTGCCAATTAATCCTGTGGCTTTTCCCGCATACTCCACTTTTCTTCCTTATATTATTACCTGTTCCTACATTCCCAAATTTACTGGTCTCAGTAAATCTTCATCAGTAACATCACGTGTAATATTTTTGTGTCTCTTTTAACTGCATGACCCAGCCAAATTTCTTCAGGGATTAAAATGATTTTTTTTTTTTGACGCATGAAGCACATTTCCAACTGTAGAGCAAACTGTGGCAGTTACTGTCACCAAATACAGCCACATGACCTCTTGGATGACCATCCATCTTTCTGGGCCAGGCTGACACATTAAATGTGCTAGGATGAGCAAGGGTTGGCATCGAAGAGACGTCAGCGCCGGAATAAACCATGGCCCGGCCTCTGAGAGTCTGCCCACTTTATCAATCACCACATCTTTCTGACCTAACCACAGTTTTCAGGTTTTTGAAAATGCAAACTCAAAGCTTCTAAGACAATTTTTCTCATCCTCCCTTTGTGTATCTGCTCCACAAGCTCTTAACTCGCAGAACAAACCACTTCGTGCCATTGCGTCACCCATTTCTCCAGGAGACAACTGGTAAGAACCCACCGAAGGTCACAGGGATAAAACTCCTCCCTTGGAAGTCCTTTTGCATTTACGTTCTAGATTAGGGTTTCTCAAACTTCTGTGCGCACTTCAATCACCTGGGGATCTTGTTAAAACACAACCTGATTCGGGAAGTCTAAGGTGATTGCCAAGAGCCAGCACTTCTAACAAGTTCTCAAGGGATGATGACATCATTGGTGTAGGGCCCACACTTAGAGTGGCAAAGTATCCCAGGCACTGAGCATATTCTGACTCTCACATAGAAAGGCAATGATAACAGGTGTGATGGCAATACTGTGTAGTATTAACCTCTTAACCGCCACCACTCAACCAGTGTATGACCTTGTCCAAGGTATTCAATCTCTCTTCCCCAATTTTTCTCATTTATAATCTCAAAATGAAAATAAGACCTACTAGGGCACCTGGGTGGCTCAGTCCATTACACGTCTGCCTTTGGCTCGGGTCATGATCCCAGGGTCCTGGGATCGAGTCCTGCATCAGGCTCCCTGTTCAGCAGGAAGCCTGCTTCTCCCTTTCCCACTCTCCTTGCTTGTGTTCCCTCTCTCCCTGTATCTCTGTCAAGTAAATAAATAAAATCTTTAAAAATAAAAAAATAAAAAATAAAGTGACCTACCTGATGAAATAGGATTAAATATATAAATACATAGTTTATTTAGCGCCAGGCACATAATAAATCCTCAGTAAATACCAGTTGCTACCATCATCATCACTATCTCCACTTATTCAGTGTTTTCTATCTCACTGAATCCTCAGGACATGCCATATAATATCTCTTTACAGTGATATTAGGACGTAGAGGGGTTGATGTCAACTTTGTTGGGTGATTTTTTTTAATTTCTTTTAATGTGAACAGCATTTTTCTAGTACTTCAATAGGTAATATTCTGTCCATGAGAACCCACTCCCCCTATTTTGGCTGCCTAAAAAAGTATGAAATATTGGGATGAGTGCATACTATTATCTGTAAAAATAGAAACAATGAATTTCTTTATATTGTTTTAAAAATACATGTATAATTTAACTTCACCTCTGTTAACAGGACTGGGTGTTAAGTAAATAGAGTAAGGATGAACTGGAGTCAGAGATAGCCCCCAGAGGAAATCTATCTGTAATACTAAGTAATGAAAAGCTGTGGAAGCCAAGAGCCCAGAATTATGGAGATGAGTGGGCTGATCCCAGGACAGGAGAGAGGATCTTCATCCTGGTCAGAATGTCCAACAGATGAAAGTAAGAGTCCAATCCTCCCATGATCATTTCATTCTTGACAGCCATAACCAAATGAACAGATTCAAGTCCCCTGTACCTTCACTGACCACTTCAGCCCCAATGGAACCAGCCACTCATTCAGTTTATAAGCCCTGGTTCACTCATCTACGACTACACAACAAACCATCCCCAAACTCAGCAGCTTTAAACTACAGTTCATTATCACGTCTTACAGTTCTTGAGTTGACGGAACTCCACCAAGCATTTTCCCCCTCAAGTTTCCTCATCTGTCATGCATCCCTCCTGCGTGTCAGGTGGTCAATGGGGTCGGAGTCATCTAAAGTCTATAATGGCACTGGCCAACTCATCCCTTATATGCCTGGTCCTCAGGTGGTTGGAAGTTTAACTAGGGAGCACTCAAACACCTCTCTCTACCCACAGATTCTCCACGTGGCTAGGCTAGACTTCTTCACAAGGTGTAGGTGGTCCCAAAGTAGTCTGACTTCTTATGTGGCTACTCACTCCCTCTAAAGCACCCATTCCAAGAGACCTGGCAGAGTTTCCAAGCCTTCTTAATGTACTTCCAAAGTCAGAAGGTGGCACTTCTACCTCATTCTATTAACAAGCCCAGATTCAAAGTATAGGGACTACCTAAGGGCTCAATTTTAGGAGGTTATGCTTCATCAGGGAGGGAGATATCTTGGGAGAGTAGCTACCACCAGCCCAGAAGCTTCTGAGGTTAAGTCCCAGACACATGTGTGAGGAAGAAGGAGTAGGACGTACCACCTTTTGCCAACACTGACTCCTGCCAAGATCGGATGGGCAAACAACCAATCAACAAACACATTTTGTAAAGGCTTCTGCATGTGTTCAGCCTTCAACATCTTTGGGCAAAACTGCCGATTAAGAAGGAAGAAAGTGGAGCACCTGGGTGGTTCAGTGAGTTAAGCCTCTGCTCTCAGCTCAGGTTGTGATCTCAGGGTCCTGGGATCAAGCCCCATGTCAGCCTCTCTGCTCAGTGGGAAGCCTGCTTCTCCCTCTCTCTCTGCCTGCCTCTCTACCTACTTATGATCTCTCTCTCTCTCTGTCAAATAAATAAATAAATAAATAAATAAAAATCTTTTTAAAAAAAGAAAAAAGAAGGAAGAAAGTTACAACTTTGTGTTAAGACTTGGAAATTTACAACCAAAACAAAAGACATTCTAAGGCCAGAGAGGGTATAAAACAATAATGACAGGTAAGAAGTTAAAATAAGCTATCACCTCACCTGCTTTCCCTGGTCTTAGCTGAACAGAGTCTGGACACCAGAATATTCATTCCCTCTTAAATATTTTTGCTTAAAGAAATGTTGAGATAGCCAATATTGGGCAGAAGCACCTTATCTGTTTCCTGTATAAGGAAGTAAAACCAAAATACAAGCCTGACGATTATTGGTGCTCTTCTTTAGAAAAAAAAAAAGACTGTATTAAACTATTTGTAAAAGAAGACCCATAGAAAAGGGGAAAACAAAGATGCTTCTGCCTTTATCTTCAAGATTCTCCCCACCCCACACCTCCCTGCCATTTCCCAGAGAAACAAACCAAGAGCCACCAATTTTCAAGAGAACACCCAAGGGCTTCCAGTTACAGCCTGGACTGGATTTGGGCTCTGAGTCACATTGCCAAGCCAGATGTTTTCTTTCTCAGCAATGATTTTGCCTCCCTTATCTTTCCCTCCCATTCATAAGTCAGATAATTAAAATTGACTAAGCGTCCACTGGACATAAAGTGTTCTTTCCAAAAATCTCTTATCTTCTTTTTGCCATAAAGCAAAAACTAGAAATACAGAGTCGTCTCCACTGTTATTTACTTATAAACCCTAAGCAGGTGTCAAAGGTAGTTAGGAAGGTCACAAATGTGCTTGGTATTGACTGCTAATATGGTTTTTGTCTCCTACACACAGGGCCCTAGTGTATCATTTCTGCATACAGTGACAAAATATTTCTGAGAATGGTTTAGAATCCATAAAGTGTACATCTATGACTTCACGTTACCTCTTTCTTTCCAGTAGCATTTTATCCTTTGAGAACTTACCTTTTTGGGATTTAGTGGAACTGTACTGGCCTTCTAATCAGGCATAGGCATATGACCCAGCCAAATCAAAGAGAGAACATTCTATATCCCCTAGTCTTCGAGATGCTATCTTCAGACTCTAGCTGAAGAGTGTGGTTTCTTTTCCAGAACCAACAGGGAGTCTGGGAGACAAAGCTCTCTCTCTTTAGAGCAATGGAAGCTCACAGGGACCTCTCTGATACATGTACAAGAATCCAGCCAAAGAGAAGCCAACACAGAGGAAAGAACAGAGTTGATGAACAGGGAAGGCATGACGTAGAGTTCTGCGACATCATCGGAACCTCGAGATCTAGCCATGTCTAAGCCACTATGCCCCTAGACTCTAATTTCATGAATCAATGAATTCCCCTTCCACCCCCATTTATAGTGATCTTAGAATATATTCGTATCATTGGCAGCTATTAAGTCCTGATGAATAGATAAATGCTCTAGGTCAAATCAAATCAAAGCATTTGACCTATGGTCTCAGTACAATCAGCAAAGACCTGGAAGAACCCATCATATGGGTGTACTCATGGGATGAACTTGACAAAAGCTTACAGTCAGCAGAGCTGGTAGAGCACTTGGGTGACCATGTGAGTAAAATGGTGGCTCGGGCACTTAGGACTCTCTTTGTCCTTCCTCTTCATTAACTTGATCAGTCAGAATCACAGGGTCCTGAGTCCCAAGACCCACCCCATATGGTTTCAACAAATCTACTTTAAGAAAGGGATTACTCACAGGAGGATGAGCAGGATTAACAAGGGATAGGGCTCCCAGAGACTAGTTAACAATTAGAAAGGCTTTACCACATCTGCGTTACCAGTGCCCAGAGAGCTAGAGTCTTCAAGGGGCTGCCTGGAGGAAGCTATGACTATGGAGGCAGAGAGGGAGCAAGCCAGAACCAGCCCAGTGCCCCTCTCCTTCTGCCCTCTGATATCCTGCCAGTGGCTCTCCTTGGCCAAACTCAACTGAAAGCCAGCTGGCTCCAGAACCCAAGGATGCAGACAGAAAACAGACAGCTCCCTTGAGCAGAGAGCAGCACAGAGAAAAGAACCTGAAATAGGACAAAAGAGAATAACCAGG
Organism: Taxidea taxus jeffersonii; assembly: GCA_003697995.1. Taxonomy (NCBI): domain Eukaryota; kingdom Metazoa; phylum Chordata; class Mammalia; order Carnivora; family Mustelidae; genus Taxidea; species Taxidea taxus. The sequence continues at coordinate 11,001 of RCUC01126478.1, read as the reverse complement.
AAATAGAACCACCCTTATTTTGATGCTATAACACCATAAGAAATCATTAGGAAAGGAGGTAAAAGTACTTTGGGACCCTATGTGCCTCCCCATATGACCATATTCACCTTCCCGAACTTCTCTCCCACCTTTGTTCACGTGACCCTGTAGCATCTCTTTTGAGATGATTGTAACAATTTCAAGTATCTCATTCACTCTCTTACCATTACCACACAAACCTTTTTGCTCTGGATTTTCTCACTTGTTCCCTGGATTGCCTTATATGCTAAGAACACAGAAGGAAAAAGAAAAGGTCCCTCTGAGGGCAGGGTGAGGATAACAAAGGACTCGAAGCCTTTGATGTTCCTCACACTCTCTGAAGAACAAATGCACCCAAGTGCATTGTCTTTAACAAGTTAAATGCGCACACTAGGACGTTTTGCTTTGTTTTCATGCCTTCTCAACATAAATCTTCAGACAGACATTTCTCCTTAATGCATACAGGATACAGGAAATTGTTTTTTGGCTATAAAAATGTATTAACAGCTCCAAAGGAGCAATTACACCAAGTATTGTATGCACATTAAGACTAATACACCACACTTAGGGAAACCTCAATGAAATTCAGGGCTGTGGTATTGCTAGTCCAAAGGTAACTCAGATTAGTTCAAGGAGTAAGACCCCAGGGGGAGAGGGCTTCCCTCTGTTGTGTCAATTACAATGATACAGGTATAAAGCAAGCACCTGATCCCATTTTGTGGCTTTTTAAAGCCTCAGTATTTAGAATGAGGCTGTATGCACAAAGGAGTGTTTATACCAATACATTCCCATGGTGAATTTCAGCAGCCCTCTAACACAGGTAGCCTCTCAGGTTTGGAAATCATCGTGTCTTATGCAGACAGCAAGCTAGTTACTGAGGCTCTATGCCCAGTTTTAGAGTAGACTTTATTTATTACCCTTGTTATGGCCGGGATATGGAGGACCCTAACCATAATGTGTGAAATCAGATTCTTCTACTGTTGCATTACAAATCTCATTGGATACAGTGAATTTGCTTTATTCAGGTCCATTCTGGATTAACGGGAAGGGAAATATGGGGTGGGTTTTTTTCCCATTCATATAAACAATGAAGACTTGTTAGAGACTTGCTTCTGATGTTTATGGATTTCTCTTTAGTGCATACAGCCTATGGAAAATTGTTTTTAAGCAATAAACAATAATTGTATTTGGGGACACAGAGGTGCCCATGCCATATTGCATTCAGCCTGCTGATAAATTTCTCTGGCTTATTTTTTTTTCTTAAGCAGACATAAAACTACACAGACAAACCATAAATTTCCCTCCCTCCATGGCAACCTTTTCCTCTTCCATTTGATTTTCCACTACATTTCTCGATTGATATTACCTTTTTAAATTGCTAAATATAAATATTCCACAATGAATGTCTGTAATTAGGATGTCTGCTCCCCTTCAAGGACTTGTTAGAAAGAGAAAGGGCTTTCATCTAAAGCAAACGCACAGAGCTAGAAGTTAATTAGAAACTAACCATATATCCTGGCTAAATCATTTATGCTAAGCCATGTGTTACTGTAAAAATAATATACATTTACACTGACTATTGTAAACATAAAATAATTAACAATAAAAGGGAAGATATTATCCCTTAATAGAATCCTTTTGCAAAGACCAGTTTAATTTTCTCTCTCATAATACTGAATGATAACCCGGGGCCTCTGCTTTATATTTAAAGCACAAAGGTTCTTTTAGCATCTCCCCCTACCCCAGCCTGCCCCCCATTCATTCCTCCCTTCTCCTCACTCTCATTTTCTTCCTCCTCTGCACACAGACGTGTTCCCTGATTTACCTATCCCTTTAACATGGCTTTTCCTTCTCCTTCCATTTTTCTCGTTTTTGTCTTTTTCTCTCTTTTCCTCTTCCATTTCTTTTCTTTAATAGAAAAAAGAACTGAATCAACACCTAAATCTCACGAAACATTTTTCTTCCCACCCAATCCAGTTTCTGGCCCCTCTTCCTCTCCTTTTTCCCTCTCCCCTCTTGGCTTTTTACAAAATCTTGTTTGAGCTGCTCAAAGGTAAAAAACAAAAAAACAAAAAACAAAAAACCCAAAATATAGACAGAAAATGCTGCATATTTTAAATCTCTCCCACTTCCCTTCCTATTCTCTTAGCAAGGACATAAAGGTCAAAGTGGGCCAACCCTGGAGCGCTCTCTCAATCTACTCAGGGCCGCTGAATTCAACTCAAAGGCTTGTAACAAAGGTTTGGCTCCTGGGGTGAACACATATAGGTCCTAGAATCCTACAACATCCCTTTCAGAAATAGGATATTTGTATTCATGTTCTTCTGCATGCATAATCAGTATTAACTATAATCTAATGAAGTGTCTTATGTGTCTAGAATGCAGTTACCTGAGGACTCTCCTTACAAAACCTTCATTGAATTTTTTTCCCATTCATGTCTGGCAGCCACAAATACTGTGCAGCCTTGGCAATGGCTGGTGTAGGTGTTGTTAATGTACTCTTCACATCCATTTAAATGCAAATCTCCATGCAAATAATCACTTGGAGGAGGGGGAAGAAAAGAGAGAGAGTGAATGTGTTTAGCTGAAGACAAAGCTGGGGGTGGTAATTGAAAGCATGAATAGGGTGTCATTGGAGGGCTGCACAATAAAATCCTTCTCTGCACGCAAATGAAAACACATTAACGAGAGCACTGGAGGATTCCTCAATAGATTCTTACAGTATTGTTGTATGTAAACATGATTCCCAGCAGGTGAAACAAAATGAATGAAGCTGGAGGAAACGCGCCCATGTGTCTGGGAGAAGTCAGAGGTCAAACGGGTGGTACACAAGAGGCACGTGATTAATGCCCCAAATACCAACTATGGATAAAGGTGCAGGCTTCCTTCAGAAATCTAAAATCTGGAACCAAACAGCTCATCGTCCAAATGACCTGATTATTAAATAATGCTGTGGGGCTTACATTTCAACAAAAATAAGTAGGAAATGAGCTTGGACTGAATAAATACCGTTCTACTTGAGAACAGCAACTCTGGAGGATGAATTTGGCTCTGGGGAGGGCCGGATGGTGATCCCAGGGAAATTTCCAATTTGCACTATTTGCAAAGAAAATGTTACATCAACAAAGGTTAAGTGCTGGCATTAAGAAACACAGAATGGACTAGAGCTTCCCAGTTATTTCTATTTTAAGTACTTCTCCAAGTTTCCCTTGGACACCATAAAAGGAGTTGACAAGAAACCAAGGAAGTTGCAAAATAACAAGGCCAGAGGGCTGGAAAATGGTATATGAAGGGAAAAAAATGATCTGCTCATGTCATTATTTCCAAATGAATAAACCTATTTGTGACATATGTTGATATATTTGAAAAAAACCACTTCAGTATCCTTGTAAGTTCCAGGATTTGCAAATGCCCTCTGTTTGACAGTGCCAATAGAGCAATGGAACTTGGATCACTTAATTTGGTCATATTCTGGAAGGGTTTCAATAGACTCCAGGCAGTATTATGTGCTCTTTGACTTGGAGTGATTTCACATTTCTTGGAGAGTACAACTGGCTAGAATTATCACTTCTGATTTCCTTGGCAGTGTAGAGTCCAACAATCTCCCCATCGCCACATTGCCAGAAGGAAAAAAAGGAATAAAAGGAAATTTAAAAAAAAAAAAAACTTTGCAAAAGATAACTCTATGAACTTTAATTTCTGCCAACAATGAAAATGTTTTATCATTTAAATGGATATTCTTTTCAACAGCAGTTCCCTCATTGTTTTCATTCATTCATTCTTCCTTCTTTCATCCAGACATTTCTTGTTCTCTGAGGCAGTATTAAGAATCCTGAGACTAGGGGGCGCCTGGGTGGCTCAGTGGGTTAAAGCCTCTGCCTTCGGCTCAGGTCATGATCCCAGGGTCCTGGGATCGGGTCCTGGGATCGGGTCCTGGGATTGGGTCCTGCATCGGGCTCTCTGCTCAGCAGGGAGCCTACTTCCTCCTCTCTCTGCCTGCCTCTCTGCCTACTTGTGATCTCTGTCTGTCAAATTAAAAAAAAAAAAAAAAAAAAAAGAATCCTGAGACTATTCCCTAATTCTCCACTCAATCTGAAATTCTTCTATTTGTGGGCTTGGTACCCATTGATTTCAAACTCTTAAACTATAATCAGGGTTGGATGAGTTCTGTAAAAGACTTGGCTCTCTGCAAGAATATCAGGTGGTATTAGAAAGGGAAGAAATGTACAGTCATTTTTACTGAAGGTATAGAAAGAGTTAAGGTGATCAGAAGGACAGAAATGGAAACAACATGGACTTTTAACAGATTCGAAGTTTCCTAAGCATTAAATTGCTCACTGTAATAAATACATGGCTACTGTATATGTGTGTGAGTGTGTGTATATACATGTGTGTGTGTATATATATATATACACACACTATGATAGTATATATAGGTATACATGTATATGTATAAAGAGAGATGTGTATGTAAATTACTAACTTATATTTAAGTATTTAAGCCATTACATATATTTAAATTATTTACTAAAATAATAAAATGCTACTTATATTATTTGTTTATATTTGAATATATTTGTTATTAGATATATAATTATTTATATCTATATATTTATGTATATGACATGTTTTCCATAAAGAATAGGCCAGGATGAAGATGTATCGGTTAGTATAAACTAGAGAATACCACAACAAGAAAGTCCAAAGTTCTCAGTGACACAATCCAGCAAAGGTTTATTCTTGCTCACAAAAATATCCACTGTAGGTCTGGGAGAGTTTCCAGGGCAAACAACTTCTATGCAGGAACTCAGTCATCCAGACTCATGAATTCTCTTACAGTTGTACCATCTGAGACTGCTAGCCTCTCTGTTACCACAGAGAGAGAAGAGTTACAATTGCAGTTACATGCTTTGCCTTGGTAATAGCACACAGCATTCTGACTGGTAGCCCATGGGCTAGAACTAGATCCATGGCTCCAAGAGCAAGATGTGAGCTCCCACATGCCCAGAGAGCCTGGAAAACCAGATATGAGACAACAGTAGAAGTCTCCAGCACCAAAGAATATAGTGATAATAGATGTAGTTGTTCTTCTTAGAAAACTCATAGTTTAAAATTAGTGCCTTGCCTATCACATTCAAAACCCATTTTGCATTATATTTGTAGACTTGCCTATTTTATTCTCAATGGCTTGTGAGATCTTTGAGATTAGGAAACACATTTTGTTCATTTTAATACCCTACTGACTCTGCATATAGTGGGTACTCTGGAAATACAGACCTAATTAAATGAAACCATTCTTTCTGACATAATCATAAAAGTTTCCTTGCAATTTCTTGGTCCAGATATCAGGCCACAATCCTTGGAAAATTATCGAATACCTAGACACTATGAAGTTATGGGCAAGTGTAGAATTAAGCATCCAGCAAGAATGCATCAGTAAAAAGTGCTGGGTGTATTTTCTACTTAAGATATTTCATATTTCTTTCTGTTTATACCAGAAAAAAAAAAAGAAAATCAGTTTTAAATAAGAGATGCTGTCTGGTGCTATGAAAACAATACTAAACACAAGCCCGGAAAATTGAGTTCTTGTCCTGACTCTGCCCTTAACTCGTATATTCATAGCAACTCACTCAGTTTTGGTTTCTTCCTATGTAGAGTGACAGATTTAGAGCTCTGAAGTCCTTTCAAATTCACACAAGCCATAATCTAAGAATTGTGCCACCCAAAGGAGGTTCTAGATATTTTTTCTCAGAAATTACCCAGTATTTGTGAAATAGATACAGTAATCTTTAGTATCCTCTTGCCCTCCTTCCTGAGCCTTCTGTAGGCTGTTCACTGTGACCCTTGCTTATTCAGTGTCGCTTCATTCCCCATCCATACTTAGCTGATATTTCACTACCTTGAATTCACACTAAAGCTTATTGTTCCTATTTTCTCTTGATGCAGGTATGAGCTAAGTTCTAAATAAGGAGGGAAGACTAAAAAGTTGTGATCCCTAGTATATGGACCCTTTATGACAGTAATTCCCTTGTGTCCTTTTGTAGAAGCTGAAGGTACCAGATGTCCCTCCCACTGAATAGGGGAAGCTGGCCTATTGAGCACGTAACCTGGAGACAGCAAATAAGATGCTCCTGCTCAAGGCTCTGAATCCTCGCCTTCTAGCCCCAAAGCCCAAGAACTGCTTGGATTCATTTAAAAAAGCAGATATCATAGGAACATTATCATTAGTTGCAGGGGGCAGGGCACTTGTCACTTCTAGCAGAGGCTCTGTCCCATCATACTAGTGATAGCTATATCTGGCCAGTCTGCTTCTGCCAAAACATGGAGGCAGTGCTTCCTGATTCTTGACCCTCTTGGTTTATGTCCATTTTCCTGAGCCTGGTCTCTTTAATCACCTATAAATTCTGAAAACTGAAGGAGCTTTGCAAAAAAATCCTGGTTGCTTAAGACCACTGGAGACTGCTTTTGTTCTAACAACAAAAAGATTCCAAACTGACTCAGAGAGATCAAGAACAAAGCAAGGATGTTTCCTCTTCCCACTCCTTTTCCATGTCATACTAGAAGTTTTTGCTAATGCAATTAAACAAGAAAAGGAAATAAAAGGTACACAGAAATAAAAATATGTTTGTTCACAGATGGTATGTCCATGTAGAAAATCCAGAAGAGTCAACAATAAAACCAAAAAGCAAAAAAGCTTGTGGAATTACTCAGCAATCATAACAAGATTTCATGATACAAGATTAATTTACCAAAGTTGACTGCTTACCTACCTACTGGCAATGAACAAGTGACATTTCAAATTAAAAACATAACACTATTTATACTAGCACCAAAAAAAAAAAAAAAAAGGAAGAAGGCATACTCAGGTACTTTATACTGAGGTATAAACCTAACAAAATATCTGTAAGACCTATATAAGGCAAATCACAAAACTCTGATGGATTTGTACTTCTGATGGAGAGGTAGTCCATGTTCACGGGGGAAATCAATATTATCAAGATGTCAGTTCCTCCCAAATTGATCAATCCAATCTCAATCAAAATCTCAGCAAGTAATTTTGTGGATATTGACAAAAAGACTCTAAAAATAATATGGAGCAGTTAAAGACCTAGAATAGCCAACACAATATTAAAGAAAAGAACAGAGCTGGAGGACTGCTATCACTCAACTCCAAGACCTATTATAAATCCATCTGATTCAGAGGTTATAGCTGAAAATGAGTCTGTTACTCTAACCATAAAATACTGTCATTTTTAAAAAAGATTTTATTTATTAATTTGTCAGAGAGAGAGAGAGCACAAGCAGGCAGAGTGGCAGGCAGAGGTGGAGGGAGAAGCAGCCTCCCTGTCGAGCAAGGAGCCTGATGCGGGACTCAATCCCAGAACCCTGGGTTCATGACCTGAGCCGAAAACAGCTGCTTAACCAACTGAGCCACCCAGCCATCCCAACTGTCGTCATTTTTTAACTGGGATTGTCTGATTTGGACAGCAATATGTTAAAGGATTTTGTGGTTTACATAATGTCAACAAATATACTACTACGTTATTTGATCCTCCCACTAACCCTAGAAGGGCACTATATATAAAAATATAAGTATTTCCAACTTAAGAGCAGTGAATCAAGGTTCTAAGAGAGTAACTGATTTGACCAAGGTCAATACACTGTTCATAGATCTGAGCTCATCAACAGAAGTAATCACTCCAAATCCATGCCTTTTTTCAAATTATACCACCCTCTACTCCTTCAAAAGAGTCACTTTAATTGCAATAGCCCAACATAAAGAGGGTTTTTTTATGATGAGGTAGAAGCGAAAGCTCCTAAAATTTCCCTCAAAGGATACCCTTCGCTTGCATGGATTTAAGTAGCCATGAACTGTATGCAATTCTGATTCTGCTGCACTGCCCCTGTATCTCTGTTTAGTGCACAGAGAGAAGAAAAGTAAGCTCATGACAATTAACAGAGTCTACCTGGTGTAGTCACAGCAACCAAATGGATATAGTGATTTTGTCTGCTTAAAGAGACGTAAAACTTTGTTTTCTATTTTAGCCTGTAACATTCTCTTTGACATTGTCCTACCTCCTCCCTTTCCCCACTGTTTTGACTTCTCTTGAATCTGGATGGACTATGCATTCTAGGAGTACTAATTCTTCAAAATGCAATCCAAGAGTCTTAATCCATTTTCTAAATTCCCACCAGTCCAAAGGCTATCCTCTTCTGTCCTACACACTTGTTTGGAGCTTTGCTTCTTTAAAGAAGGGACAGGCCTTGAGAACTCTAGTATCTTGGCAAAGAGAAGGCAGACAAAAAGTTACCTAAATTATGCAACTCTGAGGGACTAGCTGGAAAGCTGGCACCCTAACTGCAAGTAGCTTGTGAGGAACAGATCAAAGCTGGGACCAGGAGGCCAGTTAAGCTCGTCAGTGAGCACCAGGGTGGCTGAAGGTGACTGAGTTATAAGGCGGGATGAAGGAGGCAGAGGTGGGAAGCACCACCCTGGGATTACATGCATACTCCTGCACCTCTTTATACAGAATTAAACTACTAGAATCCAAAAGTTTGGTGTAATTGCTGGGGCACTTCATTCATGAGCAGAAGTAATCTTAAGAAAGATCGTTCTCAGAATTAAAGAGGACATAAGAACTGTGTGGAGCTCACTGAAGTACATGAAAGAAGAGACGTGGGGTGTACAACTGTAGTTCTTGTGACTGGCTCACTGCGGCCAGAGGACAGTGCCTACAATCTCTTGAAGGAAACCTAACTTCTGTCACCCACATGATTTCGCAAACGGCCCCTCTTTGCTGTGCATCGTGGCTAGTGACAAGAAACTTAAAGTGAATACAAGCTGAGGGGGTCAAGGGGAAGTAAATATTCACATTCTTTTCTCACAGATGATGTTATAAGAATGAGATTCCAGAATTCAAAGGAAAGATGACAACCACAAAGAGAAATGGCATATAGGCCATACCCACTGTGCTGGCTGTCTGAATGGAAGACAGACACAGGTTAGAACCCTAAGTGGGACCCTTTAAGAAGTGTGGAAGATTCTTCCAGTAAGACTTTCCAAAAAGATTCCCTCCATGAGTCAATGTGTCATGCCACAGACAACAGAATCCATTACAGATAATATAAAGAGAAAGAGGATTATTACACGAGGTAACAGAGCTCACAAAATCAGTGGGAGATTTGAAAACACAAGCTCTAAAATGAACTTTCAAGGAGCAGTTTCCAGAACAACTTTAGCAAAGCAGTTAGAGCAGGAGCCTCACTGCCAATAAGAAACACCCTCCCAAGGTCTTTGCAGCCACCTTACCCCGGAACCTTATGTCTCTGTCCTACCTGGTTGGATCCCCATGTATGTAGCCCCACCTCTTCCTCTTTTCCTCCTTCCCAATCTCACACCTGTGTGTTCAAGGGTCAAATGCAGGTCAGAGGCACGCCTCACTGAGAAGGAATGTGGCTGGTGTCATTTCCAGCTTTCCGAGGTAAGATGTCTGGGGAGGACATGCTAAGAGTAGGTCTCAAATGAGGTAGACAGCAGGATCTGCATATTGACCTCTGTTACTCATGGTCACTGGGCTCTAAACCAAGGCAAGGCTGAAAGGGTATGTGCTTGTCACAGAGCCATGTATTCGTTCTTGGGAAATGGCAATCCAGATTTTATCTTAAACACATCCATCAAGCTCCCATTGGAACTCCCTTCCTCTTCAGACAAAGATCATCAGCAAAACTGGCAAGCAATGTGTCTCGGGAAGAAAACAGGAAGCCTCACCCAGGAAGTGCCCTTCTCCTGAATTTTCTGGAGACAGGGACTGGCATCAAGAGAACAACAGAAAAATCTCACCAAGTGTGTAAAATGGAGGCCTGTTAAATATTCAACGCATAGCCGAAGCCTTGATCCCAGAGTTGGGACTTTTAACTAGGTGCTCTGAGAGTTTAGTAACAAAGCCACCCGATTGGCAAGATTCCTTTTAAATCCCTAAAAATGCACATGATGTATGCCAGGTTTGCAAATGGGAGGAAAGCTTCCTGTCAGGGGAGCAAGAAGAGGAGGAAGGAAAGAAGCTGGGCTTAAGCGATTTGTTCCTAATCTAGACTCAGGTGTCTGGCTTCCACTCTGGCGGAGTGAGTCTTCACGATACAACACTGTCACAACGCTGTACCTACACATGGCTAACTTGTTATTTTATTTTGCTCCCTCATTTTGCACACTTCAGTTTTCCCTGTGATTAACAGGACATGATCAATTAAGGGCTTTCCCACATGAAGCTTCAAGAGCTGTTTGTTTGCTTGCTTCTTTTACATCCGTCGTCAAAGACCTTCAGCAAAGACACAAATCCCAGCATTCATTCTCATGAAAATTCATAACAACAGTGGATATTGTTATCACTAAGGGAAGCAGGACACGTGACTGTGAGCATCGCCCTGCCCTTTCAAACACAGCTGACCCTCTGCTAATCATGGTTGTTAGTCATTAAACCAGAGTTATCATACAGTAATGTGTTTGTTAATTGGAAATTAGAATCCTAAACTAAAGCTGCCTTCATCTTCCAAATCATGAGAATCTGGCTGTAAATCAAGCCTCCACTGAAGCTGCAGTGGGAAACCATGAAATTCAAAATGACATTGCCATGCTAGAAACATCTTTGGCCTACTTTTTGCTAAGGATGATCAGAAGAGGGCTAATTTCCCATTTGAAAGAGTGAGTTCTCCTGCTCACTCATAACTGCAGTTTGGAAATGAGATTCATCTATTGTACGTTGTAATCATCTCCTCCTGGAGTGCAATTCATCGGAAAAATTCGAGGAACTTAAGCAAAATAGATGGTCTAGACGGGTCCCCCAAAGGCTGGTGAGGGTCACGTGTCTTGTTACAAGTTTCTCCTCATTTAACCTCAAGGTGATTTCTGTGTTCAGAAAAAGCACCAGAACTCTGACATGGGCCAACCTTGAAGCATGCTCAGGTCCTGAAAGCCACACTCCATCC
>ML100763.1:7395-21573 GCA_003697995.1 Taxidea taxus jeffersonii | reverse complement strand
AAAAAAAAAAAAAGAAATATAGTTGACATACAGTGTTCTATCAGTTTCAGGTGCACAGTGTAGCAACTCAACAATTCTATTCATAGTGCAGTTCTCACCATGATAAGGGTAGTTACCATCTCTCACCATACATAGTTATTTCAGTATTATTGATTATATTCCCTATGCTGTACTTTTCATCTTTGCTTTTATTTTGTAACTGAACATTTGTACCTCTTAATCTGCTTCGCCTATAACATCCATCCCCCTGCCCACACCCACCTGGCAACCACCAGTTTGTTCTCTGTATTTATGAGTCTGTTTTTGTTTGTTTGCTTATTTGTTTTGATTTTTAGATTTCATATGTAAGTGAAATCATATAGTATTTGTCTTTTTTGTCTGACTTATTTCACTTAGCATAATACCCTCTAAGTTCATCTATGTTGTTGTCAGTGGCAGGATCTCAGTCCTTTTTTAATGGCTGAGTAATATTCCACTGTATGTGAATATATATGTATATATGCCACAAATTTATCCGCTTATCTCTTGATGGACACTTGGGTTTCCTCATATCTTGGCCAATGTAAATACTACTGCAGGAAACATAGGGCGTGAATGTTTTTTCAAATTAGTGTTTTTGAGAAACTATTTTTTTTTGATCCCTTGAGGTTAGGGATTTTTTTTTTGAAGATTTTAAATTTTTTTTGTTTTTTTAGAAACATATAATGTAATCCCACCACCCTCTCCCAACACCCCTCCCCTCTCCCTCAGTTTGTTTTATGACATTAAGAGTCTCTTTTGGTTTGTCTCCCTCCTGATCCCATCTTGTTTCATTTATTCTCTTCCTACCCCCTTAACCCCCGCCCCCGTTACATCTCCACTTCCTCATATCAGGGAGATCATATGATAGTTGTCTTTCTCCGATTGACTTATTTCGCTAAGCATAACACCCTCTAGTTCCATCCAGGTCGTCGCAAATGGCAAGATTTCATTTCTTTTGATGGCTGCATAGTATTCCATTGTATATATATACCACATCTTCTTTATCCATTCATCTGTTGATGGACATCTAGGTTCTTTCCATAACTTGGCTATTGTGGACATTGCTGCTATAAACATTCGGGTACACGTGCCCCTTTGGATCACTACGTTTGTATCTTTAGGGTAAATACCCAGTAGTGCAATTACTGGGTCATAAGGTAGCTCTATTTTCAACTTCTTGAGGAACCTCCATGCTGTTTTCCAGAGTGGTTGCCCCAGCTTGCATTCCCACCAACAGTGTAGGAGGGTTCCCCTTTCTCTGCATCCTCGCCAGCATCTGTCATTTCCTGACTTGTTAATTTTAGCCATCCTGACTGGTGTGAGGTGGTATCTCATTGTGGTTTTGATTTGTATTTCTCTGATGCTGAGTGATGTGGAGCACTTTTTCATGTGTCGTTGGCCATCTGGATGTCTTCTTTGCAGAAATGTCTATTCATGTCCTCTGCCCATTTCTTGATTGGATTATTTGTTCTTTGGGTGTTGAAGAAACTATTTTTAAGTAACCTTCATGCCTAACATGGGGCTTGAACTCACAACCTTGAGATGAATGTACTGACTGAGCTATCCAGGTGCTCCAAAACTGCTGTTTTTATTGAAATACCTGATGTTATTAATGTACAGGGCCCTGTGTTTGTTCTTTCCCATAAGTGAGTTGTTCCTTTGTTTGCTTTTGTTTGCCATTGTTACTTCAGCTGCCTTCACAGATCAGCTGGTCCACAAAGGAAAAATACTCTGAGGGGCCAAATGCAGGACTGGAAGGAAAGCATTTGGGAAGTTTTGCTTGGAGACTTCTATGCTAAATATTTCCTGCCACCACTTAGCAGGTTACCCTATCGAGATCCTGTACTTAGGAAGATGTCTGCTGACTATTAACCTAATTAGTCAAAAGAGAAAAAGAAAAATGTTAGACTAAAATCTGACCTTCTTCTAACCAAACAACTTTCAAGGTAAGTAATTTGAAGCCCTTAATGAATCTACTGAAGTTAACATCTTAATGCTTTTCACTTAATTAGCATTTTATTAGCACCAAGTTCACAATCCTATTCTCTGGTTGCTCACAGAAATAGTGGCTGAATCACTGCAAATAGGTTTTTTCCTGATCGGTAATTTTCTTAAGGTGGATAAAGTTTTAACTCTGTGATTAATATATTAAATTTTTCCTGTATTAGGAGTGCACTAAAGTTTAGTTTTTCTTTGGCAATGACTTTTTATCCATTAGGCCTCCAAGGGCTGACAAGAGTGACTTTTAGATATTGCTGTGGTTAGTGACAAGCTTGGGGTTTGGAATGAGGTTTTAGTGCATTTCTTTGTAAGTGTCTTAATTGTTCACCTTGTAAGTTTGGCTCTTGTCCCTCTCTTTGCTCCACAATCTCTTTGTTTCACTGCTCAAGTAGTCCTCCCCCACTTCCTGCTTATGTGCTTATGTAGCTGTTTTCCTTCATCCTAAAAAATATTCCCTCAAAAAAAAGGAGGGGGAGGACGAGGAGGAGGAAAGCTTTAAATGTACACTCTGCTAGGGAGGCTGGGGAACAAGAATAGTTCTCAGCAGCCTCTGATAGGGGAGTTCATTGAGCATAGCACCCTTTGGAGCAGGCTGCATATAGAATTCTGAATGTCACTGAGAAAAAGCCCTCAGGCGGTAATCAGGGAGCACGCATTCACTGTTGATGGTTGCAATTAGGGTTGGAAAGGGAATGTGAGGTCTCAGCTAGGCAGAGTCCGTCCAAATCCGCTTGCCCATGAACCTGTTTAGGCTACAGAATTTGCCTTTGAGTTACAGTTCTTTTATCAGAATGCATACTGGTGAGTTGAGAGGAGGAACAGTTTGACACGAGGCGTTTTAGCTGAAGGATGCAATGTAGTATAGTGAAAAGTAAATATGGACCAAAGCAGTCAAATGACAGGAGCAGAGGCATTGGGCTGATGACTCTTAAAGAGTAAAAAGTACGTGAAAATAAGATTCTAGACCAGTTGTCTGCTCAAAAGTGGCAGACAGACAGGCTCAGATTATCCCCCGGGTTAGAATTTATCAGTAATGACCTTTCTTCTGTTAAGCAGACCCTGCTGATCTCCCATTACAGAGAATAAAAAGCATTATGCAGATTAAAACAATGCACCAAAATGAGGCTGCTATAATATCGTTTCCCCAATGACTGGGAGCATTACAAATTATTCTAATAGTTGCTGTTCTCTGATCTCTTAAGAGGACAGCTAGAAATAAAAAACCAAACACTGAATCCCATGTGGCTAGTCATCTGTTTTGCCCTAACTTGTTTTATGCTGCAAAGTGAGGTTTTGCATTAGGTCATAGCTAGGTTTGGTGAACCACAGTACAGTAAAGAAGTCTTGGTTGAAGAGATTCAGATATTTGTAATGGAATATTAAGATTTTTAGTTGGGGCTGCTGTGATTTCAGGTGAGTGTGACTTTTTTTTTTTTAAGATTTTATTTATTTATTTGTTAGAGAGAGAGAGAGAGCACAGGCAGACAGAGAGGCAGGCAGAGGCAGAGGGAGAAGCAGGCTCCCTGCCAAGCAGGGAGCCTGATGTGGGACTCGATCCCAGGACGCTGGGATCATGACCTGAGCGGAAGGCAGCTGCTTAACCAACTGAGCCACCTAGGCGTCCCTGACTTTAGTTTTATATATTTCCCTCAATCTGATATTCTCTTGGGGTCTTTTTCTGCTTTCCTTTTAAAATTTTTTTGGTTTATCATCATCATCATTATTTTTATCTTTTTAAAGATTTATTTATTTATTTATTTGACAGACAAAGATCACAATTAGGCAGAGAGGCAGGCAGAGAGAGAGAGAGGAGGAAGCAGGCTCCCCGCGGAGCAGAGAGCCTGATGCGGGCCTTGATCCCAGGACCCTGGGATCATGACCTGAGCCGAAGGCAGAGGCTTTAACCCACTGAGCCACCCAGGTGCCCCATCATCATTACTTTTAAATATTTATTTATTGGAGAGAGAGAGAGCCTAAGAGCGTGTGGGAGGGGAATGGACAGGAGAGGGAGAGAGAATCTAGAGCAGACTCCCCGCTGAGCATGGAGCCCAGTGCAGGGGCTGATTTCACAACCCTGGCACCCCCTCACTTTGCTTTCTTTAAAGAAAATTGCAAGAAAATATGCATAATATAAAATTTACTATTTTAAGCATTTTTAAATCTGCAATTCTGTGACATTAAGTGCATCCATACTGTTGTGCAGCCATCACCATGAGACATCTTTTTCCTATTCTTCAACTGAAATTAAACAGTAACTCCTCGTTCCTTCCTCCTCTAGCCCCTGGCAGTCACCATTCCACTTTCTGTGTTTGTGAGTTTGACTACTCTAGGAACATATTTATAAGAGGAATTAAGCAATATTTGTCGTTCTGTGCCTGGCATATTTTACTTAGCATAATATCCTCAAGGTCCTTCCATGTTATATCATATATCATAATTTCCTTCTTTTTTTTTTTTTTTTTTTTTAAGTGATCTCTACATGCAGCATGGGACTTGAACTCATAGTCCCAAAATCAAGAGTCCTATGCTCCACTGACTGAGCCAGCCAGGCAATCCTTCTCCCCCCACTTTTAAAAAAAAGACTGAATAATATTCCATTGTATGTATACCACATTTATCCATTTACCCATTGATGGACCCTTGCATTGCTTCCACTTTTTGGCTATTATAAACAATGCTTCTATGAACATGGGTGTACAAATCTTTGAGAACCTGCTTTTTCTTTTTTTGGGTATATACCCAGAAGTGGAATTGCTGAATCATATGGTCATTTTATTTTTAATTTTTTGGGGGAAATCACCATACCCTTTTCCATAGCAGCTGCACCATTTTGCATTCCCACCAATGTTGTGCAAGCGTTCCAGTTTCTCATACCCTGATACTCATTATTTTCTATTTTTTGGTAATAGCTATCCTAATGGGTATGAGGTGGCATTGATTTGCAGTTTTGACTTGCATTTCCATAATGGCTAGTGGTATTGGTTATCTTTTTCATGTGTTTACTGGTTATTTGTCTATCTTCCTTGGAGAAATGTCTATTCCTGTCCTTTGCCTGTTCTTAAATTGAGTTGTTTGGCTGTTTTGTTGTTGAGTTCTAAGAATTTTTTATATATTCTGGATTCCAATCTCTTATGAGATACATGGTTTGCAGATTTTTTTTTCTGTAGATTGCCTTTCATTCTGTTGATTGTGTCCTTTGATTCATAAAAGTTTTTAATTTTGATGAAGTCCAGCTTATCTGTTTTTTTCTTTTGTTGACCATGCTTTTGGTGTCGTATCCAAGCAATCATTGCCAATTCAAGGCCTGCAGCTTTTTCATGTTTACTTTGAAGAGTTTTATAGTTTTAGCTCTTACATTTAGGTCTTTGATACATTTTAAGGAAAGTTTTATATATGGTGTAAGGTAAAGCTCCAAATTCATTTTTTTGCATGTGTCTATTCCAGCACCCACTCTGCTTTTTTTTGAGTTAACTACAATTCTGATTTGTTAATTGAAATGAGGCTGAATTAACTGTTGAGTATAGAATTTGAAACTCCACATTTTTTCTGTATGTCCCTGTTCAGTTTTGTTTTTTAGGTTTGTTCATTGCTCTGCTTATTTAAGAGATGGCACAACATAATGGTTAAGAGCAGGGACTCTATATAGAGTTCGGTTCTCTGAGTTTGAGTCTAAGCTCTACCACTTACTTTGGATACATTTATTTTTAAAGATTTATTTATTTATTTATTTATTTGACAGAAAGAGATCACAAGTAGGCAGAGAGGCAGGCAGAGAGAGAAAGGAGGAAGCAGGCTCCCTGCTGAGCAGAGAGCCCGATGCGGGGCTCGATCCCAGGACCCTGGGATCATGACCCGAGCCGAAGGCAGAGACTTTAGCCCACTGAGCCACCCAGGCGCCCCTGGATACATTTTTAAACTACTTTTTGCTTTGAGTTTCCTCATGGAACGTGGGTCATTGCTGAGATGATTAAATGACAATATGTGTAAAGCACTTGGAATAGTACCTCGCACACAGTCAATACCTAGCACAGTCAGTGCTATATAAGTGTTCATTATTATCATCTTTTTAAAAAAAAATTGTTGGAAAGCCTCTGCCTTCCGCTTGGGTTGTGATCTCAGGGTCCTGGGATCCAGCCCCACATCGGGCTCTCTGCTCGGCGGGGAGCCTGCTTCCCCCCTCTCTCTGCCTGCCTCTCTGCCTACTTGTGATCTCTCTCTGTCAAATAAATAAATAAAAATTTTTTTAAAAATTAAAATAAAAAAAAATTGTTATTACTTTGCAAGTCTGGAGGTCTTACCAGCCTTGGTTCCGATGATCTGCATGAGACTTCATTCTAGAAAGCAACTCCCTTCCATATCCGGCTTTATTCAGTTCCCTTGGCTCTAGGTGGACCTAGAAAGGACCAGAGATACAGAATGATATTATTTACAACCTGACATCAGAGGCAACTGCTTGTTTGCTGCCACTGCTCTTGGTTTGTTTTCTTTCAGGATCAGGTTGGGTACTTTCCTATAAAATCTTATTTTTAATTCCTCCTCTGGCAGTTCTTCCTGGATTCTTAGCTTTGTGTAATTATACCTACAAAGGAATCAACATCCCAAAGTCACCAAGATAAATCCTCCTACTCCAACATCACATGATCTTCTTAATGTCCAGGACCAGCCACAGCAGACCCTAATGAGCCATACAGGGAATGTTTTTGGCATACAAAATTCCTAGGAGTTTAAAGGGCTTTCCTTTGGTTGGTTTGCCATGCTCCAATGAGGCGGCCATGGGCTCCAGTTTTTATTGTTGAATTATCTCTGCCTTCATCTCTGCCATGACATATCTTTTTTTCATTCTTTTACTTTTGACCTATTTGTACCTTTGAATCTAAAATGTGCCCTTGGTGGATGGCATATGGTTGGATCTTGGTTACTTTTTCTAATCTGTTAATCTCTGCCTTTTGATTGGGTTATTTATTGCATTCACATTTAATGTTGTTATTGATATAACTGGACTTATGTCTGCCATTTCACTTTTAGTTTGTTATGTGTCTCATGTTTTTTGTATTCCTCTGTACCTTATTAACTGCTTTCTTTTGCATTAAATGAATATTTTCCATGTAGCACTTTGATTTCTTTAATGATTTTTTTCACTATTTTTTTTTAGTTGTTTCATTAGAGGTTGCTGTAGGGCCTACTATATATATCTTATTAGAATTAGAAATTTTTTAGATTTGGGGTGCCTGAGTGGCTCAGTGGGTTAAAGCTTCTGTCTTCGGCTCAGGTCATGATCCTGGGGTCGTGGGATCGAGCCCCACATTCAGCTTTCTGCTCAGCAGGGAGCCTGCTTCCTCCTCTCTCTCTCTCTGCCTGCCTCTCTGCCTGCTTGTGATCTTTATCTGCTAAATAAATAAAATCTTAAAAAAAAACTCATAAAAAAAAGAAATTGTTTAGATTTATACTAAATTCCAGTGAGATATAGAAATATCACTGTTATGTAGCTCTATCTAAATAACATACACATGCAACACTCACTATAGTAAACTTTATTTGCCAAAAAGCACACTAAAGAGGAGAATTTCATGTATTTCCTGAGAAGGTAAGGATGCATTAGAAACAGGATCCTAATTCTGTTCACTTTATCATCTCTGGAGCTAAGACTAGGTGAGAGTGGGGGAAAAGTCTGTATTTAGAGTTTAGATACATTTTGTTTGTGAGAGATTTTCTCACAGGTAGGTGTTAAACATAACATTCTAGATCCTGCTCCATTCTTTGGTGAGCTACAGCTCAAAATGTATAGAGAGCTCACTGGCTCTTGATGCTTACGTGTTGAACTTTTAAACAAAGAAAGAGTATGGTGCAAAAGTAGCAGCACTAGTTGGTAAACGCTTGTTTTGGAGGTATATAGCTTTGAGAGAAGGACACAGTACTTTGATGTGGAATGGATTAAGGAGTTGTTAGGTGTGTGCATTTATGTCTGGAGTTGGCGTTGGTTTGTGCAAAATATTCTTGTCCTGTGCCCCATCTTTTGCATCTCATTTTCTCCCAGCAATGTAGGGTTTGCTGACTGGCCTATTTTTGTTGGCTCAGATAAGGAACTGTTTCTGGAGTGTGACTCCTAGGAGAAAAGAAGTCAGCCTTGAGCTCAGCCCTTTATCCTGAATCAAGCTATTGGGCTGTAAAATAGAAGTACCTGTTTAGTGGATTCCAGGTGCATGCTCTGAGAGTGTCAGTTGAGGCCTCCCAGGTGTGGGCCCTCACCTTTTGTAAAGGCTACGGTTTTTTAGGATTGTAATAGCCAGCTGGAGAAAACTTCTAATGGTGAATTAGTTGGAAGAGATCTTATATATGTATCTGGTGACCTTTGAATGTTGTTTTAGAAAACGATCAGACAGTCTTTTTACTTGTTAATTACATTGATATTTTTCTCTTTCTTAATGAATTATGTCAAGTACTTACTTGACCATTTTGGAAGTGGTTTGGAGGGACTGTATTCGTGACTGAGCCAGTGATACTAGAATAGCTGCTTCTTGTGACTAGAGGTAATTAAGAGTCCTGGGCCATGGGGCAGCTGGGTGGCTCAGTGAGTTAAGCCTCAGGTCATGATCTCAGGGTCCTGGGATCAAGCCCCACATTGGGCTCTCTGCTTAGCAGGGAGCCTGCTTCCCCCCACACACCCTTCCCCCGCCTCTGCCTGCCTCTCTGCCTAGTTGTGATCTCAGTCTGTCAAATAAATGGATAAAATTAAAAAAAAAAAAGAGTCCTGGGCCTTGAGGTAAGTTGAAAGGCTTTATTCTGAGCAGACAGTTGCAAATGAAATTGCTGAGAGCACTGGAGAAGAAATGTATGATTGTCAGTTTCCTCCAGAATGTTCTAGCCCTTGGTCCCATGTATGTGAGTGAATTACCCCCAAATTCTCTCCTTTTTAGGTTCTCAGTCTGATAACATTCTTTGCATTCATTCTGTTTCTCTAGATGTGTATCTACACACCAAAGGCCTTTGGTTGCAGTTGTCCCACTAATAGTTAATTGGATCCCATACCTATAATTTTGTGGTGTGATACATTAGGTTTTAAACTTAGCAATGACTTTTTTATGAGTATCTGAGATGAGCCATCTGATGTATGTCCTTTATTCTGCTAATCTTTTAGTCAGTAGGTCCCACCCTTTGCTTTTTTCAGTTTTTTAATAGGTAAGTATCAAAAACCTGGGAAGAGAGAGACTCAGAGAAAGAATGAATGAGAGGAAGTGTGGTGTGTTTGTGTGAGATTGACTTGGGTTCCTTTCTTTAGATGCCTGTGGTTTTGGGGTGTCTGAATGGCTCATTTGGTTAAGCGTCCGACTCTTGATTTTGGCTGAGGTAACAATCTCAGGACCCTGAGACTGAGCTTCGCATCAGGCTCTGTGCTCAGCACAAAGTCTGCTTTGTCCTTCTCCCTCTGCTCCTCCCCTTCTCTCAAATAAATTAACAAACAAAATCTTAAAAAAAAAAAAGAAGAAGCACCCTCTGGTTTTAGGAGCGTTTCTTTATTCTTTTGTTTCTGTTCCTGCTTCCTTGTCTTTACAACTCTTTATAAATGCTAGGAGTTGCGAACCAAAGGGGCAGTCAAGGTGACCTAGAATTGCTGCTTCTGTCTTAGTAGGTCAGGAAGAAAGGTATTTGACATATTTTATAGTAGGGTCATTGGGGTAGGAAGGGGCTAGAGTCTAACAGTCCAAAGTCTATTATTCCTGGGCTTTTGCTTTTTCCCAGCCAGTTCTCATCCTCTGGCTCTCTGGAGATGGCCTGCTTTTGCTGGTACAGTTGTCCTTGGTCCTTTAAGGATGTGCTGCTCCCTAATTATTATTGATCCCAAGGTAAGACAGAAAGTTTCATTTTCACCTGAGAAATGGTTGGCTTCTTTTTTCCTTCTTCAAAAGGAACTCTTGCTAGAAAGTATAGACACTTAATCATGACTTAGTTCACAAAATGCTGGTTTCTAATTGTAACTACTGTAAATCCTAGCCACAAATGGGATCAATAGGCATAATTCAGGTCCCTAATTTCTTTCTTTCCATCCCATATCTAGGGCACTTAAAAAAGGAGTCTTTTTAAATTGTGGGCAGTTCTTTGAAGCTCTTATCTGTTAATTTTCCTTCTCCATTTTTTCTTTCCTAAAAGTCAGGCTGGAACTCTGGCCAATTAGGTTTTCTAACCACGTAGAACACAGTAGATTGTTAATCTACTAGTGGGTTGTGGAAGCCATTACTATGGGGTAGCAGTATATTATCCTATCAGTAAACGTAATAGGCATCTCTTCAGCAGATGAAACTTTAGTTTTCTTTGAATGTTGTGAACAAAAAGAAGAGTGGCTCATAGGAGCATAATCACTCTAAATTCTCAGGTTTATACCAGAATGCCAGGTGCTATACCTCCTCTCTTCTACTGGACTTCAGTGTTGCAGATTAGCAGTGCCAGGATCACAGAACCCTGAAAGCTGAAAGAACTGCAGAGTCCATCTACTCTGGTCTCCTTCCCAAGGCATATATCTTACTTGTCGGGGTCCTATCCAACCTCTCCTTGAACACTTAGTGAAATAGTGCTTAATATTTTAGGCTATAGACTATTCAGTTTTTTAAATGATGAGAATTTTGGGGTACCTGGCTGGCTCATTTGGTGGAGCATTTAAGTCTTAATCTCAGGGTTGTAAGTTCAAGACCCACATTGGGTGTAGAGATTACTTTGAAAAATAAAATCTTTTTTAAAATGATAAGAATCTATTCCTTATGTTGGAATCTTCCTCTTTATAGACTGAACCTTCAGGTGCAACACCAAAAAAAAAAAAAAATACTCTCTGTTCTACATACTAACTCCTTCAAAGTGCTAAAATGTATTATTCCTACTCTTCTGTAGTACCCTTTCTTCCTTCAATTGTTCATCATACGTCATGGTTTTAAAATCTTTGGCATACAGTGATTGTTTTTTAGACATATTCTAACTTCTCAGTTTACCTCCTAAAGTATGGGGTTAGGGCATGCCTCATCCCAAATAAGCATTCAGTAAATGTTTATTGGATTGAATTACACCTAGAACTGGATCCAGATATGCTCAGAGTAGTTTAGGTTAGTGGGAGACTGTTAGCACCCAGGATCTGGACACATTGTATTTGCAGGCTCCAGTGGCATTAGTTTTTCAGCAGCTGAATTGTGTTGCTGGTCCATTACAAGCTTAGGTCCCACTAAAACCTTGAACTCTGCTTGAAGTGACCTGCTGTCAAGCTATCTCTTCCCCCATCCTTAAATTATTAAGTTGGTAGTGGTGTTTGAATGGTGGTTTATTTGTTTTAAAGATTTATGTACTTGAGAGGGAGAGAGCGCGCACATTCATGCACAGAGTGGGTAGAGGGGGAAGGAGAAGGACAAGCCAACTCCACACTGAATGCAGAGCCCTGTGCAGGGCTTGACTTCATGACTCTGAGATCATGACCTGATCTGAAATCAGGAGTCAGATGCCAACACCTAACCAAGTGAGTCACCCAGGTGCCCCTGTTTGTTTGTTTTAATGCTACCTGTTCATTATAGAAATTTTAAACAGTGCAGAGAAGTGCAAAGAACAAAGTATAATCCTCTAAAATCTCACCATTCAGAGCTACGGTTATTGTGTCATGAATCTCCTGAACATCTCCAGTTTATCTTTCCTTTAATCTAAATGAGATTGTAGCCTTATTAAATGTGTCTTGTTCATTGCAGCTTATCTTTCTAGTTTATCACGATATTTTTTGAGTCCTGATTATGTCATTCTGTGTATCGGTTTTCTTTTGCAGCTTTGTATCATCAGCACATTTGATAAATATGCCTTCTAAATTTTTGTCCAGATGCTTTGATCTAATCCTGACTCTGCTACTGATTTGGTGGATGATTTGGGAATATTTTCTCCCCTTTCTGGGTTTTGGCTTGCTGCTCTTATATAAAATGGCCTCAAAAACTGGAATAAAACCTCCTTAAGAATCAACTGCAAAGCTCTTTGTAAAAAATAAATTTGTGAAGAAAAATCTGTGGGTGGGGAATCATCAGCCCGGGCCAGACTAGAAAAATAAAATCCTTTTATAGAAAAATCAGGGACGACAACCTTCATAGGATGGTTCAAATTTTCCTCTGTCCTCCTACTCTCCTAAAACCCCAGGAGAGGGATTTACCAATTGAAATAAATAAATTAAATTTTTAAAAAAGGAAGGGGAAGAAGATGGAAAAAAGATCACAGCAAGCCTTAGTTCTTCTTATACTAAGAAATTAGAACCTAACAGGTAGAGAACAATGAAGAGGCGGTTTGGAGTGAGGTCAGGTGGGAGGGCTTTACTGAGAAAGAAGATGCTCTTTACTGTTTCCTCTTTTAATTAGTAGTAAGCTTCATGGTCACAGTAAAGGCTCTTCTGAGTTAGGGTCCACAGGGAGAGAAAAGTGTGAAATTCACTGCTGCCTGCTATTTCTCCTCTAAACAAGCCTTGCCTTGTGCATTGCATTTCCCCTGGGTTCTTAAAGAAGGTGTGTGATCATCTAAAACTGAAACTGAGGCAGCATTTTAAGCTGGCAATTAATGACATGGTAAGAATTTTTAGCTTCAGTACATTAATTGTTAAATGAATTGTGTCTACATTTTACTGTCATTTTACTGTGATATCAGCCTAATTATAAATATGGAGTTACATAGTGGAAGATAATAATAAGCAGAATTATGCACTCAGTGATCAGACTTCAGAAATTTCTAACACTAGAGAAAGATTTTCTCTTAAATTGTCTCTTGCTGTTCTTTTTATGTAGGTTTTGATTAATTTTACCTCGATTATACATTTCTCCCTGGGGCCCAGATATTATGCATGCTCTAGCAAAGTGGGCTCCTATTGTAAGAGGTTTAATGAGATTTTTTGTTCTAATTGGCTTCTATATAATTTCTTTTAAACCAATAACATGTGAGTGGGATGTCAAACACGGGGTGCGATAATGCATTTTCACTGCCCTGTATACCAATGAACATTAATTTCTCTCTCATTTGACATTATTTTCATATGATGAAAATTCTCAATCTTAAGGATGTTCCAGATACAGTTGGTTCTCATTGGTCTCTCCTCTCCTGCATTTATGTTGGTGACACTGCTGAAAAGGCAGCAGGATTACCTACGTATAGTTGGAACTCAGTCTGGGTAGAAGGGAGTAGAAGATTTCTGACCAGGGTTTTGACTGTACATCATCTTACTTATGGGATAATTTACTAGTTGGGATTTAGATAGAGATGGATTAAAATCTGTTTATTTTGCCCATTTAATAAGAATTAATTTCCTGCTTAAAAATATGTGAACTTGGGGCGCCTGGGTGGCTCAGTGGGTTAAAGCCTCTGCCTTCGGCTCAGGTCATGATCCCAGGATCCTGGGATCGAGCCCTGCATCGGGCTCTCTGCTCAGCAAGGAGCCTGATTCCTCCTCTCTCTCTCTGCCTACCTCTCCACCTACTTGTGATCTCTGTCTGTCAAATAAATAAATAAAATCTTTAAAAAAAAAAATATGTGAACTATACTTTAGAGTACTATATTAATGTATATTTATAATAAAGCTTGATCCTAAAATGAGTATCTATGAGCCACTCACCTGGCTCATAAATAGAATGTTACCATAAATAGACATAAGCATAAATAAAATGTTACCAACTAACTAAAAACCTATCTTTGTTTCTTTTTTAATTGTAGCATTAAATATGGTAAAATGTGAAAAATCATAGGTGTGTAATTGGACTTCTTATATATGAATTTACCTATGTAATATCATCCAGATCAAGACTTAGAGCGTTTCCATCACTGCAAAAAGTCCCCAGAATTGTGCAGTTTTCTGATTTCTCTGACCATAAATTAGTTTTTTCTGTTCTTTTTTTTTTTTTTTAAATATTTATTTATTTATTTATTTGATAGACAGATCACACAAGTAGGCAGAGAGGGGAGGGGAGAAGCAGGCTCCCTGCCCAGCAGAGAGCCCGATGCGGGACTCAGTCCCAGGACGCTGGGATCATGACCCGAGGCGAAGGCAGCGGCTCAACCCACTGAGCCACCCAGGCATCCCAGTTTTTCCTGTTCTTGAGCTTCATATAAACAGAATCATGTAGTGGATCCTCTTTTGTGCCTATCTCCTTACATTCAATATAATGTTTT
>RCUC01126474.1:0-26494 GCA_003697995.1 Taxidea taxus jeffersonii | reverse complement strand
AGCTTCTGTATCCTTTATAGGAGATACTGTATTTTCATTAATATAGTCTAAAACTTAATGAAGCTTTTTGGTCACTGTTGGGACATATTTCATGGTTATTGAATAGAGATAACTTTCTCAGTTTCAACTTAAACGGGTTATTGCAGGTGAGAAGTACTGACAGTTATAGCAATTAAATTAAATTTTGCAGTACAGTTTTAGAAACAGTAGTTAAGATATGTGAGAAGAGCATAGCTTTTGAGTCACAAGGACTTTGCTGTCATTCTGTCTTTCCTACTTGGAAGCAAACCAGTGATCAGGGATTACCTTTCTTTATTATATGAAAGGATAAAGTTAGAGTAACCCCCAGTCTTGACGAGGCTTTGCAGTTCTGAGTCTTTGTTATGATTATGATTGTAATAGGTTAAAATATGGGGCATTTAGATGTAATAGAGCTCAATTTTACTTTTCAGTGCTGCGTAAATTAACTGTTAATGGATTTGTGGAACCTCATAAGAATATGGAGGTGATGGTAAGTGAAAGCAGTTACTGATTCTTTGTGGCTTTGGAAAAGTGCTTGGTATTTTCCTGAATGTTTTAAAGCTTATTCTTTTTACTTGGCATTCATTGATAAGTTTTTATTAAGTGACCTTTTACCATTTTGTATATGTTATACTATACTTTTTAGACATATGGCCTTTTTTTCAGAAAAGCAGCTCCTTCGTGAAGGGGAGGAAGTAAGCCTAGGACAGTACTCGAGTGCCATGATGAATTGAGAGTGTTATTTATAATTTAAATTGAGGTGAACTTGAATTTGAATGCTATTACTACATTTCTAGGTCGATTGTGGACCTAGATATTTAAAATGAATTCTTTTGTTTGATCATAACATTTATGTGTGCTCTTTATAGTCAACTGAAAATATATATACAAGAAGGGAAAACCCTATTGTTAAGCCTAACATTTGTGATGTATATTTATTGTTGGTATGGCATCATCTACTTTTTCTGTGTACAGGAGTATATAGCTGTATATATTTTATCCTGAAACAAAATGAGATTGTATTGTATATTTATTCAGATCTGTGTTAGTTTTCACAGTGAGTTTAAGTCAGATAAAGTGTTCCTTTCTATAGGTTTCTATAGCTTGTTTTCTATAGGTTTCTGTAGGTTGCTTTGGGGCATTGAACAGGAATTGTGAAATATGTACATCTAATTGAGTCTTTGGGTCTGCTCTACCAGATTTTACTGGAGTTACTCTGTTTGCTTTAAATCTTTAGTGTACTGTGGCTGTCATTAAGATTTTGATTGCAGTAATGATTCTACTTTAAAGGAATTTAAAAGCTGGTGATACACATCACTATAGTGTGATGGCTGTTTTGTTCTAAAAAAGTGTTACATGCTTATTTTTTTAAAAGATAAATACAGAAGAAAGGGGAATAAAAAATTTGAAAACTTGGTATCAAAGATGTTGCTAAAATTTGTAAGTATACTTTAAGACATTTTGTATATAGTCTTTCAGATACTCCTCTCTTCCTCAGTTTTATGTAAATAAGACCCATATGCTGTTTTTTGACTTGCTTTTTCTTAAACTTAGCATGTCATTTTTCTCATGGGTATTTTTCTCATGTCAGTAATATAGTTTATGTTTTTAATGATTCTTTAGTAAATCTATGTGATTACTGTGAGTGAGCTAGTTTTTTAAAAAAGTGATAACGTTAATATAGGATTCCTCTAACTTACCTGCCCACTATCCTTTGGAACTATTTAAATATAGTATTTAAGAGACTCATTTACTCATTGCAAAGTAATGATAAAACTGAGGGTTGCTGGGAGGTGGGAGGGGAGGGATAGGGTGGCTGGGTGATGGACATTGGGGAGGGTATGTGCTATGGTGGGTGCTGTGAATTGTGTAAGACTGATGAATCACAGACTTGTACTCCTGGGGCAAATAATACATTATATGTTAATAAAAATAATTAAAAAAAAGAAAAGTAATGATAATGACTAACAAAAAAATAATTCCTAGTTATTCACTGATGGTGTATAGGTTGTTTCCAGTTTTTAATTGTTGTTCAGTGATGTCAGAATGAACATTTGGATATATAATGTGTCATTGTGTACTTCTCTGACGCCCTCTTCAGGCTAAATTACTAGAACTGGAAATGGTTGATTCAAGTATAGGCACACTGATAGCATTGATTCATATTATCAAATTGCCAAAATGTGTATCAAAAGTCAGCAATAATTTTAATATATTTGATATATTTTAACTATTAATATTTATTGCCATACTGCCATAAAACACTCCAGAAACCAATTAGACAGCTTCTCCTAAATTCCTGTGCTGGAATGCATTAAGTTGCAAAAAGGCAGAGACTATTTCACTCACTGTCCATCCCAGAGCTTGAAATAGTTTCTGCCAATAGTAAATGCTCGGTAGTTATTTGTAAAATAAATGGATATGTGATAGAGTAGAAACAGTAGGTCGGAAGACTCAGTATTTTTATATACAGTATGATTCTGAGTATCATAAATTAGGTAATGGACAGTTTGTGTTTATCAGTGTTTTTTTTTTTTTTTGATAAAAATAAATCGATTTGAATCACATTCCTGTAAAGTGGAATAGTGGTTTTTAGTGGAAACTGTCAATGTTCTGTGAGCTTTTGGTTTTCCCTTGAGTCTCTTCTGTATGCTGAAACAGTATGTCAGCTTTTATTTAGTTTAATGCTGTTTTGTAGCAGTTAAGGTATATTGACTTGTTGGAAACAAAATAGAATTTTAACAAGTTAAGGGCGGTTTCTCAAACAAAATAAGGATCTTAAAAATAACATGGAACTTAAAAGATGCTTTAGAAGCACTGTATGATAATGGTAGGATTTTGGTTTCTGGAGGCAGATAGATTTGGATCTTGACTTGGCCTTTTCCTGATAGTGTGGCCTCCATCTGTTTACTTATCTACCCTGATACTCATTTTTTTTTCTTTATAATATGAAGATGAAATAATGGTACCTGCTTCATTGGATATGTGAGGATTAAGGGAGATAATGATTTTTTGGTAAATGTTTCAGCTAATTAAAGTGCTCTATAAATGACCATTTAATGGTTAGAGTTACTGTGTTATTATATAACATAAATCATAAGCTGTAACTTAGTTTACTTGGACTGCAGATTAATCAGCTGTCTATAATTCTACAAATTCCTGATTCTCTTGATCACCTTACTAAAGTTGATGACTTTTATGATTTTCTACTTTCCTTGGAGAATCCCAGTTGATAAATTAATATTATTTAAAAGGAATAGTGTAAAATTCTTTCTATGTTATCATTACTTTAAGGGACCATTAGGCTACTGTATAAATTTAAAATACATATGGGATCTCAGTGATCTTATTTTTCCTATAATGAAACATTTTGCTCTTCCATCACCATAGGAATTATTTTTTTGTTAGCTATCATTACTTTTCAATTATTCTCAACTGTGGTTAAAAAGACTAAAATAGTGTGACAAGTATAAGATGATGGAATTCCCGAAAGATGAAGCAGTAGAGAAATTGTCATCTTTCAGTTTCCTTATTGAGTTGTACAGTGTATTCCATCATCTTTAAGAAGGAATAAAAGAAGACTGGAAGCACTCTTTTTTTATTCTACTTTCATTCGGCTTTTGTTTATCACACTGAGAATTCAGAATTCTTCATTTTCTGCCCAAAATGACAGAGAAGAAAATTGACAAGAGGAAGAGGTTTCATAATTTTTACATGAATCAGGAGATGGATGCTCTCAGAAAGACTGAAAGCAGCATTCTAGGCCCTGGTGGTGATGGTGAAATTGTCTAAGTGAAATCTGTTTCTGAGTCATCAGATGATGATATCCTTGTTGAATTGTCCCAAACCGAAGAATGGATGAGTGGACAATATATTCCTAAGGACAAAGAGGAAATAACACTATTCTAGTTAGTTACTCATCAGAAAGGCCTTCACCATGTAGTTATTTTGTGCAAAAACCTGGACCATCCTATTTATTACAAGTGCATGTGATGTCTTTTATGATGTTTATACACCAAAATTTTTTGATCCCAAAAGTCTGTGGTGTTTGAATTCTTAAAAATTTTAATAAAGTTGTTTTTCACTATCCCTTTACATCTGTAACTTTTTATAACATTTCTTAAAATACATATTATTAACAAATAAGGGTTGTTTAGATTTTTACCAGATCATAAATGGTGATGCTTGTCTTCTATCTGAAGGCTAATAAATTTGATACTTGGGCTTAAGAACTTCTACTTTAAATAATTAGTACCGTTTATTCATATATCAAGTATTTATTATTCTCAAATGCTGTTCCTGGATTCTGGGATAGAGTAATAAAAACACAGTGGATTTCTCATTCTCAGGGAGTGTACATTCTAGTGTGAGCAGACAGAAAATAGACAAACAGTATGCCAGAGGATTATAAGACCCGTGAAGAAGAAAATCATTGAGGAGAATAGAGATTATTTAGTTAAATAGAATGCTTAAGCAATGTTTTATTTATTGCAAAGTGATTTAGGTAACTGAAATGAGACATTGAAGAGATGAAATACTATATTTTCTAGTGGAAGATTTGTTAATAGTAGAGTATTTTTATTTTATCTCATTTTAACTTTTTAAAATGATGTGACAGATACATTTTAGTATTTTTGAAAAAGTATAAGGGAGATGTTTACAACAATAAATTGAGACCTTAAAAATTTTTTTTTCTAGGGTTTTTTACATGGAATATTTGACCGTCTGAAGCAATTTCTGGGATGCAGTAAGTACTCCTTTGACAGTGGATTTTGTTTGTAGAATCCTTATTCATAATTTTGCTCTGCTTTCATATCTGAAGAGGCTAAACTCTTCCATCTTGATCATTAATCCTCTGAGGTTGAATTGGGAGCTCAGCTTTGTCTTCATACACTGTCTTGTCCTGAGTATTACGAAAGCTTTTTTTTTTTTTTAAACAGTCTATTTTGTGTCCTGTTTCTTTGTAGATACTTTTACTGTTACTCTTCTTTTCCATGCATACATCCACAGTGGTCATGTATTTAATACTCATTAAATGTAGCTCCTGGGCCACATGCTCCCAAGACTTTGTATAGATTCTGTGTGTGTGTGTGTGTGTGTGTGTGTGTGTGTTTAGGTCATTTTACATGTGGGTATGGTATAAATTACCTTAAGTGGTACTTTAATTTTGTAAATTTCTTGTAGATTAATCTCAGTGGCTTATCTTGAGGACCCTCTGTCATACACACAAGAGAATTTAGCATTTATATTTATATTATGTTATACTCGTGGTCTGTTTATTATCCTTTTCCCTGTGATTGTAAGCACCTTTGCTGACCGTGCACACACCTGCAAACACAAAGTACACATACATGTGCTTGCATGCGCAGATGTACATGTGTACGTCCTCTGTGTGTGTGTGTTTACATGTATGTGTACTTGGGGACTTAATAGTGTGAGGAGATATTTTAGTGTACAAACTTTTAGGGAGTTGTTGATTGTTTTATGTCACTCGTTTTCAGCTTAGTAAAAACATTGTTGAGTCTTAAGCCAGGCACTGTTCTGGGTACTGTACATGCAAAGATGAATAAGACAACTTATATAAAGTAGTTTATTTTATGACAATCATCATTTTCTCTGGTCACCCTGTGGAGAAGCACAGGGAAGAATAGGAGCCCTCCCCGGAGAGGAAAATGATGTAAGTGATGAGATGAATAGAAAGAGTATGCTTATAGAGAGTAGTTGGTGGGCTGGTGGACACAATTCTGAATGTACACAATTAATTATGTCAGGGAAATTATCTGAAGAAAATGGTCAGGGGGCACCTGGGTGGCTCAGTGAGTTAAGCCTCTGCCTTTAGCTCAGGTCATGATCTCAGGGTCCTGGGATTGAGCCCCGCTTTGGGCTCTCTGCTCAGCGGGGAGTCTGCTTCCCCCCCCCCCCGCCTGCCTCTCTGCCTACTTGTGATCTCTCTCTCTGTCAAATAAATAAATAAAATCTTAAAAAAGAATCAGGAAAAATAATGAGTATATTACTCTTTTGAATGCTTTGTTTTTACTAATTTTCTTCTAAATATCAACTATGACTAATTTCGGTTTTGAAAATGTGATTCATAATTCATGGATAAAATTGCTACTACCCTTTTACTTTAACATGGGCTCAGTTTATTTTTTAGGACTGATTTTGTGAAACATGGTACCAGGGGTTACTGTGTCTGTTAAGTGTAATTCTTTTAAAAAACTTGATGATTAATTTTTTAGAGTTGGGAAAATACAGTAATGCATTTATAATGCAAAACACGCAAAAATATATCTGACAGTATTTTTGTGAAAAGTTTTGTCATTGTTTTGATTGTGAATTTATGGAGTATAATAAACTTGTACTAATACTTGAATTGTGTTTCTAACAGGTAGAAATATAGGTACAGATAACGTATGTAGAGATAGATTGGAAAAGACCATCATCCTTTTTACTAAAGTGGTAAGTTTTCTTTTTATCTTAAGTTTATGTTTTCTTAAACAAAGTACACGTACTCAGATCTACGAAGGAAAATGGTGTGAGCATACGTTCTTTAGTGTAAAGTAACTTACTTTCTGTTTTTAGCAAAGTTAAACTGTATTAAAGTATTTAGCATGCATGTTATAATTAAATTTATATGCCATATATCAGTTATAAGTCACTTTGTTGTAAAAAAAAAAAGAAATCCTAATAAATATTAGAGAGGTTCATTCCTCTGAAGTTTCTTATTCTCAAGCCTAGGGGATAAAAGCAGAGATAAAGAAGGTACCAGTTGCAGCCGAGCAGGAACTGGATCATGTATAACAGGCAGTGTAATATCAAGAATTCAGTGTATTTAGAATGACAGATTATCATAATCAATATCAAACATCTTTTGAATAGAATTAAATGGGTGCACTGTGCTAGGCAATGTATATAAATTTCTGATAAAACTGGTTTTTATGAAATTTTGGCCTGGGGATGGTTGGGAGAAGTACATAGAGTTGGGAAGACCTGGTTTGAGGACTGCATTGCAGTAAAACTGTGGTTGAAGACAGGTAGCAGTATCTAAACTTGTAGCCTATTTTCTCTTTTTTCCTGAAGTTTCATTAATAAGATTAAGGTTGTCTGTTCTCCTGAGAGTGGAGAAAAGGAGTAGAAATGAGCTATTCTTAATGTCTTTGGTTAAGTATCAGTACCTTTAGTTTCAGTTCTCCTTATTTTCCAAAGTTAGGTTTTAAATAGCCTCAACAGCAAAAGCCCATCTAATCTTCCAAGATCCAGCAAGAAATTGACTCAGGTATTTTAAGTTAAAAACGAAAAAAACACAAAGCAAAGTAAAATGACATGATGTGATTAGTCAGTGGATCTGTGCAGTGCTTATAAATAATTTCATTTATGAAATTCATATTTAAAATGTCTGACTTTATTAAAGCTTTAAAAATTGGACTATTTCAAATGTGCCTCCAAATAGAATTTAATAACTTTGAGTCCGCTTGAGGTCATCACTTAGCTTCAGGAATTATCAATGTATGTTGAGGGTTAGCTCTGTTTTATCTGTATACTTCCTCTCCCTCCCCTCTTTGCAGGTTTTTTAAAAACAAATCTCAGATATCCTATAAGTATTATCTGTAAATATTTGAATATGTATCTTTAAGTGACTAGGGGTTTAAAATCTAACACATTTAAAAAGTAGGAATGACTTATTATCCTCTTGAGCCAGTTTTTAGATATTTCTCAAAATTTTTATAGTTGTTTTGCTGGAATCAGGATTCAGTAGTGTCAGTCCTCTTTTGTTGTTGTTGTTGCTATTTATTTGCTGAGGTAATACATAATTTCCTTCTCAGGTTTTTCCTGTTTTGCATTTGGCTCTTTCCATCCTGTTGTACCATGTTCCTTTGTCTCTATACCCTTCCTCTTCCCATACTTCTTATAAATTTGTATTTAGATATAGAGGCTTGATCGTATTCAGACTTTATTTTGTGGAGGAGGGCAAGGATGGCGGGAGTACTTTACAAGAGGACTGTGTCTTGCATATTGTATCACATTGGGAGATATTGTGTCTGTCTACAATGCTGAGGGAGAGCTATCCATTATAAGGAACTTTAGCAGCCTTTCCCTGTTGATTATTTTAGAAGCTACTGATGATCATACCTAGATCTGTTGTTTGATAAGAGGTTATATAATGATGGCATTCTATTATTTTGTTGGCATTTATTAGCCAGAACTCTTTTGTAAAGAAGAAATCTTCCTCATCAACTGTTTGATAATTGAAATGTAGTTTCACTTTTTTGCCTTTATTACTTTTTCAAGTCCTGTCTTTTGTATACTTACACTTTTTGTTTCATATTCACCTGTTGTTACTGAATTAAGTATGAAGTGGTTCGATTTTGGACCCTGGACTAGAAGTGATAGAAGTTTCTTGACATGAGATACCATCTGACATAATCCACATTATAAGATGTATCCCAAGAAATAAGGTGCACATGTATTACATGCAAAACTGGATGTATGTAGATTCTCCACCAACGTTCAAATCTTGCCAGATGTATGTTAGCAAAGTTGTAAGAGGTACTTATTGATCATTATATTCCCAAATGAACTTGGAGAAAATACATTTTAATTTTTTTCTTTATAGCTTTTGGACTTCTTGGATCAGCATCCGTTCTCATTTACTCCTCTAATTCAGAGATCACTGGAATTTTCTGTAAGCTATGTATTTACGGAAGTTGGTGAAGGCGTTACGTTCGAACGATTCATTGTTCAATGCATGAATCTCATTAAGATGATTGTTAAAAATTATGCTTATAAGCCATCTAAAAATTTTGAAGGTAATGCCTTACTGACAGTTTTTTCCGTCATTATTTCAAATGTGAAGTAACTGCTATTTTTATGTATTTGAAATTCATTTATTTAAGTGTAAAAAGTAAAATGTTGGTTGGACATGAACTAGAGATAAGGATTAGAGACTTTAATATGTGAGTGCCAGCTTTAAAAGCCATAGAATGCATTTAGTAATCTATCTTTTGTAGTATAGTAAAAGATCATTTGAAGCTTTGGGACTTTAAGAATTAAGTACTCCAATAACCACTGCAGTTCATGTTATAAGCTCTTTTTATTTGTACAATTAAAATTTTTCTCTAACTTCAGTGAGGTTACTTTTAGACACTGGAATTCATTCACGTGCATGTATACCAAGATGAATGAGGAGTTCTTATAGGAGAGAGGAAGACATATGTATCTAAGTCATTCCAATATGGTGTGATAATATAGCAGGGGATGTACAGGTTGTAGTGGGAGGACAGCTACAAGACTGATGTGTGTGGTGTGAATAAAGAAATGTCTTCGAAATTTGCCCTTAAGAAAAATGAAAATTTATACACCACTTTATATTCTCCCCCAAGAGTGTATTTTTAAATTTATTTAAGTTACATAATCCAACTTTGGTAGAATCTTTGTATGATTAACTTGGAAATTTTATTTTCCTAGATAGCAGCCCTGAAACTCTAGAAGCTCATAAGATTAAGATGGCATTCTTCACATATCCCACTTTGACAGAGATATGTAGAAGATTAGTCTCTCATTATTTTCTGCTAACTGAAGAGGAACTGACAATGTGGGAAGAAGACCCAGAAGGCTTTAGTAAGAATCAGTTTTTCAGTTTTTGCCTGGCTTTTCTCCTCCTTCCCTAAATACATATCATCTCTTTGAATGATAGGCATAACAACATTGTATTTTAATGTAGCACTTTTGATCTGAGAATCTTGGCTTTTAAAAGTTAACATGTCCTTTGGGTCCCAAATGTAAGTACTGCCCTCTGGCAAAAAGCTACAGTCCCATAACTCTCCTTAAATGTAATTTCTGTCTTTCTTGGGTAGACCCTTCTGTAGTTTCTGCCTTCTTTTAATGATACTACAGTGCCGTCAACAGATTTTTTTTTTTTTTTTTACTTTATACTTGTCTGTAGTAAATTTAGTCTGACAACCCAGTTCATCATTACTGAGATATGAAACCTCTTATTTTTAATTGCCTAATGACTAAGCTAAACACTTCCATGTGTTTACTGGCAATTTGGATAGTTACAAGCTGCTTGTCTAAGTTTTTTGCCCATTTTTTTTATTGTGTTCTTTCTTTAGTTACATAGATTTAGTTCAAATGACCTTTGGCCTTTTTTTTTTTTTTAAATTTTATTTATTTATTTGACAGAGAAATCACAGGTTGGCAGAGAGGAGGTAGGAGGAAGCAGGCTCCCTGCTGAGCAGAGAGCTCGTTGTGGGGCTCCATCCCAGGACTCTGGGATCATGACCTGAGCCGAAGGCAGAGGCCTCAGCCCACTGAGCCACCCAGGCGCCCCTGGCCTTTTAATATCAGTTGTTTCTAGCCTGAAATGTGGGCTCACATTCAACTATTTGAGAACTTTTAGTTATAGGCTAGATGCTAAAATATCATTTGTTTTTAATTTTCAGCTAGATTTCCTTTATTGTACCTGAACATTTAAAATTCATACCTTACTTGCCAGGTCTCTCTGCAGCCATAGTGTAAGGAGAATAATCCTTAATAATCTTAACTGTATTAACTATTGCCTTGTTCACACACAAAAATTGATTTGTAAAGTAACTTAAGAAAAAAATCTTGATTTATATTTATAACTTCTATGACTGAAATTTATTATGTCCTTTATCTTGTCTATCAAAGTAATTCCTTTTGTACTTCAAACCTCTGCTCAAAAATCATTATTGCTTTCCCAAAGAACCTCAACAGATTGGATATATTCTAATTTCTCCTACCATATGTCATTGATAAATAAAACATTTAAGGTACATATCAAGTTGTTTGTAATAATGTTCAATTAAAAAAAAAAAGTTAACATGTCCTTTGTTACCTGTTAAAACAAATTGAGAAGGAGAAGATGAATGAGTTTTTCAAATATATGGAGTTTTCTCCAGAGAGAGACCTTTTAAAATTTTTAGATGTTCCTATGAACATATGATATAGTTTGAAACAAAAATATAAAATAAACTATCTGTCTCTGTTATCAGGTCAGTTGGTACTTTGTGATTCATTCCATCTTATTTTTTATTAGTAGACATTATTTTTCAAAAAGAAATTTGGGAAATTTCTGAATTACTGAATAGATCACCTATTTAAATTTTTTTTTCTTTCTTTTTTTTTTTTTCTATTTAAATTTTAAGATGAATTTTTTGTTGATGTTTTTCCAGGAGATCCTTTTTATCCATATGAATGTTAATAATAGAATAAAAGTATGTTTTTCCAGGAGATCCTTTTTATCCGTATGAATGTTAATAATAGAATAAAAGTATCAAGGTTCTTGGCTACAGAAAATCAAGAAATTGTGTGCCTAATAAAGTTTCTGGTGTGCGTGAACAGAGTGCCTGTGTGTGAATTACTTAAGCTGTCCTCAGACATAGGCTAGATTTTAGACTGTCCTCATCCCTTTGACCGGATGACTTTGTGTCTTTCTGTTCATATATTTCCTAAGATTTTAAGAATGTCTCGGATGTTTTGGAAGACTCCTCTTCTCCCTCTTTTTGTTCTTTAAAATAATTTTAGTTCATTTAGAAAATGCAGCATTATACTCTATGTATCCTATGTTGTTTTTGCTTTTTCTGTTAGCTAAAACCTTAAGTTTCAAATCACTTTCTTCATGCCATGTGTATAGTAGTATAACATGAAACACTGAATTCCTAGACTTGTACAAGTCCCAAAAGTATTTTACTTTTTAAAAATTTAACTTTAAATATAGAACATTTTTGAAAATGTTACTAATTATTTTAACTTATAAGACATTATTATTTTGAAATGAAATAATCTTGAGATTATAGTTATATTCAAGTGCTTACTGGGTGATATCACATACTCTGGAAGTGATGAGCCCTTTGAGCTTTCCTCCATAGAGAATTTTTAATGAAAGTGAGAATGCTTATTAAACACTTGATGGGAGACTACCATGCACAGATGTGATCTATACTGTATAATAAAGAAATCTGTGTAAGGCCTTGTGTTTCCAAGGATTTGCTTTTAGTGTTATGTTTAAAACCATTCATAGAAATAAACTGACAGTATTTAAAATCTTTGTATTCCAAACTGAGACTTTGGAAACACCATTATTACATGGTGAGTGTCATTTGTTGTAATTTTAATTGCAGCAGTGGAAGAAACAGGAGGAGATTCTTGGAAATATAGTTTGAGGGTAAGTATTGATTGAAAGAAAAATTGATAAGGAAATGCTTAATGCTTCTATAACTCTTACTAGAGAGTGTTATTTTGTTTAAGATTTCAAGCGTTAAACCAGATGAATAGGAAACTATAACTGTAGGAATCTGTATTTGAGAGGAAAGTACTTAATTAAGTTATGAACTTTAACCTAAATTTTTGTTGTTGTTTATTTGGGGGTTTGCAAACTGAATTTTTCTCCATTTTGCAGTCACATTGATGGGAAGGTAATTATCAGTGCAGAAATAGGAAATGTTTTTGAAAATGAAAACTACTTCTTTTTGGCTAGAATGATTTCCCCCCCTCAAATATTTCAGTAATTCTGAAGCTTTTTTTTTTTAAATTTTTTTTAAAAATTTATTTGTCAGAGAGAAGGAGAGAGAGGGAGAGAGAGCACTCAAGTAGGCAGAGAGGCAGGCAGAGGCGGAGAGAGAAGCAGGCTTCCTGCCGAGCAAGGAGTCCATGCGGGACTCCATCCCAGGACCCTGGGATCATGACCTGAGCCGAAGGCAGCGGCTTAACCCACTGAGCCACCCAGATGTCCCCTGAAGCTTTTTTTGATGCATATTTCTTGTACCACTGAGTGTGATTCTCAGAGACCAGCCCATTGCTTTTAATTTTAGAATGTTTTCTAAGCCTACATTTTTTGATGTGGCCAACATTTGAGGAGAATTAATCAAATGTAGTCCTTGAACTATTTTTGTGTGTGAAAAGTTGTGTTTACATAATTTATACAATTTTTCTAAGAATGTATGGTAATGTTTTTTAGTTTTACAAGCTTATGTAGAAAACCAGCAAGATAGTTAAGTAGAGAAATTATTATTGCTTTAAATTAAAAAAAAATAAACTGCCTTAATTTTTTAAAACTTTGTTTTATGGGAAATTTCAAACATAGTGAAAAATAGAATAATGTCATGAGCCCTTGTATTCCAAAGCCCCATTTATCAGTTACCAATTCATGACTAATCGTACTTCATCTGAGTATCCCCCAACCCCAACTTGGATTATTTTGAAGTAAGTATTTGAGGTGACCTATCATTTCATCTGTACATAATTCAGTATGTATACAAATTTGTTTTAAAACATAAAGCATAGCACCTTCAAAATTCATAATTCCTTGGTATTATGAAACATGTGATGGTTCATTACTGTAAAGAACCAGAATGAACCAGTTTTGTTATATAGCTAACACTGACTTCTGTTACTGTTGGTGTCTGTTAAAATAAATAGTATTTGAGGGATGGGAGGAATGGGAGGGATGGGGTGCCTGCATGATGGACAGTGGGGAGGGTATGTGCTATGGTGAGCAAGCACTATGAATTGTGTAA
This sequence comes from Taxidea taxus jeffersonii, assembly GCA_003697995.1. Lineage (NCBI taxonomy): Eukaryota > Metazoa > Chordata > Mammalia > Carnivora > Mustelidae > Taxidea > Taxidea taxus. The sequence goes on along the minus strand of RCUC01126474.1, from coordinate 12,935 downwards.
GACTGATGAATCTCATACCTGTACTCCTGAAACAAGTAATACTGTATATGTTTTTAAAAAGAGAGAAAGGAAATACTATTCTACATGGTGAATTGAATTCCTAAGTTGGAGTTGTTACTTACTGTGTCATTGCTAAGAAAAATATATAATTTTTAATGAATTAGTTCCTGGACAGTCATTTATAGTACTGAATCTGCAATAAATGTGGCTTTAGATTCTTTTTTTTTTTAACTTAAAGAGTTATTAATTAAAAATGTAAGTTATGGGACGCCTGGGTGGCTCAGTTGGTTAAGCGGCTGCCTTTGGCTCAGGTCATGATCCCAGCGTCCTGGGATCGAGTCCCGCATCGGGCTCCTTGCTTGGCAGGGAGCCTGCTTCTCTCTCTGCCTCTGCCTGCCACTCTGTCTGCCTGTGCTCACTCTCTCTGACAAGTAAATAAATAAAATCTTTAAAAAAATATATTAAAAAAAATAAAAATGTAAGTTATTTTTTCACTGGAGTTTTACTTTTTGAATGCCTAATGGCAAATGACTGAAATAGGAATCAAATTATTATTTGATTTTCTTCCCCAGGGTATCTATAACAATTATAATCTACTATATGTAAAAACATCAAGAATTGGAAACATGTTTGGAGTTTTAGGATTTTAAGAATGAGTATATTCTTCGCTTTATTATAGAATTGATCAGTACAATATAACATTGTTTTCACTAGAAACTTGATTTTTTTCCTCTCCAGCCTTGCACTGAAGTTCTGTTTATAGATATATTCCATGAATATAATCAGACTCTTACTCCTGTACTTCTAGAAATGATGCAGACACTTCAAGGTGAAGTATATTTTTGATACTTTATTAATTCATGTTCAGTTAAAATAGTTTGAGTGCCTGCTTACTATGTGCAATGCATTTTTTCCTACACCATATAATGGGACCTGAACGTATTCTTTTCTGAAGAGATGGCTTTTAGGGTAGAGAACAAGAATGGGCAACTGACAAAGGTGGCCTTGAAATAGGCATTGAAGGTGATAGTTGGATTTTGCTCTTGTAAACATCCTAGCAGCATAAGCAAAATTGTAGACAGTCAAGTCTGTTGCCTGGGGAAATGGTCTACTTGATGTCTGTTGTGAAAGTAGTGGGAGAAAAAGGCAAAATAACAAATGTTACGCTCAGGATGGTGGCAGTAGGAATGGAAAGAAGGTAATGGATTTAAGAGAATGATGATATGAAATTTTTGGCTGATTGCAGCTTGTGCATAAGTAATTATTATCAGCTGCGATTTATCATTTCTGACTTTTCTGCTATATTCTGAATTCCAGGAAGAGGGTAGTGATCACATCTGTTTTGTTCACACATTATTCCCAATGTCTGGTATTCTCAGTAACTGTTTGTTGATTGACTTTTGGTGACTGACTGACTGCTGGGCAAGAGAGAGTGACCGGATATGATCCCTTACTGTGGTCTTAATGACAGGGTGGCTGTTATTAGTAGTGGTTGGAGATAGAGTTTTACTTTTGGAGTGTGTGTATAAAGGGCCTTGGGAGAAGAAAAGCAAGTTCAAGCATGGAACCCAATATTTTCACCTTCAGGCATATGAAAAGATGAAGGTCGTGCAGAAAAGCCAGGTCAGAAACTCTTGCAGAGGTGTGAGGAACAATATAGGAGTGGATCCTGGAGAGAAGAGCATGTTATTAGAAGTGTCCAATGGGGGCGCCTGGGTGGCTCAGTGAGTTAAAGCCTCTGCCTTCAGCTCAGGTCATGATCCCGGAGTCCTGGGATTGAGCCCTGCATCGGGCTCTCTGCTCAGCGGGGAGCCTGCTTCCTCCCCTCTCTCTCTGCCTGCCTCTCTGCCTGCTTGTGATCTCTGTCTGTGAAATAAATAAATAAAATATTAAAAAAAAAAAAAAAAAGAAGTGTCCAGTGATGGAAGAGGCAGAAGGCAGTGGAATCTTCTGAGGCAGTAATTGAAATGTTGGGGCAGAAATTACATTGTAAGTGACCAGGGATTGAGCAGGTGATGATCTAAGAAAATAATAGCAAGAGAAGCTTCTGTAGGAAAGGAGATGCCTGACCTTGTTTGTGGTAGTGAGTGGGCAGCTCATTTTTCAGGCTTTTGTTCTCCGAAAAACCCAAAGAGTGCTCTTAAATTATAAATCAAGGGAAAAAACTGTCAGGTTTTACTTTGTTCATCTCTGAAGGTAATTTGAGTGTTACTTGTATTTTCATATGGATTGATTTCTAAGATACGGTTATTTGTTAATTTCTTCATGTAGGATTATTGATTCTTACAGTTGATAATATTTGGACTGCCTCGGTTACTTTTTCTTTTTTCTTTTTTTAAGATTTATTTATTTATTTAACACAGAGAGATCGAGATCACAAGTAGGCAGAGAGAGAGAGGAGGAAGCAGGCTCCCTGCTGAGCAGAGAGCTCCATGTGGGGCCTCGATCCCAGGACCCTGGGATCATGACCTGAGCCGAAGGCAGAGGCTTTAACCCACTGAGCCACCCAGGCACCCCTTGGTTACTTTTTCTTTTAAGTTTAGAACATCATTTCCATTTTCTTCTATCTATCTATTATTTTTTTAAAATCACTGTAGGAAAGAGGATAAGCTATTTAGGTTACACTCTGATAAGTTGTGTGGTGGTAAGGATTTCAGTGGTTTCAGAGTTTAGTTTTCTTTCCAGTTATGAAGAATTTGGTTTATTTGGGCTGTACTTAATCCAGCTTTTTAGACTACTGAGCTTAAGAATTCATATTTAACAGCAGAAGAGTGGTTTGATAAACTCGCTAGACATCTTTCTATTCTAAAGAAATAGACTTACTAAGCAAACTGTGTTTTTCATGGCTTAATGACACTCTCCTCTCTGGACAGAGGTAGGAGACTGCCAACTTTTTATTCAGAAGTTCCCACCTGACGTGATGGCTTTCCCTTTCTGTCTGCACTTTTTCTTTTGTTGCCATCTTCTAACGTACTGTCATGACCTGGTTTGTTTATTATGTTCAGAGCTTCTTGTGTGAATGACCTGTGCTGTTCCTTTTTCGTTGGTTTGTTTTTCTTTTGTGGGATTCATCTTTTTATTTTTTCTTTTAAGAATTCTCTTTTAGGGGCACCTGGGTGGCTCAGTGAGTTAAGCCTCTACCTTCAGCTCAGGTCATGATCCCAGGATCCTGGGATCAGGGAGCCTGCTTCCCTTCCGCATTCTCTCTGCCTTCCTCTCTGCCTACTTGTGATCTCTGTCTGTCAAATAAATAAATAAAATTAAAAAAAAAAAATTCTCTTTTAAGTCAGGGTATATAAGGTATTATATACTAGTTAGCAGTTTGTGGCATATATTTTTTTGGATTGTTGCTTGACATGATATTTTTCAAATATGTTTTAATGATTTTTAAAATTGTAATATGGCTTTAATGAAACAAGATGGGATCGGGAGGGAGACAAACCGCAAGAGACTCTTAATCTCACAAAACAAACTGAGGGTTGCCAGGGGGAGGAGGGGAGGGAAAGGGTGGTGGGGTTTTGGATATTGGGGAGGGTATGTGCTATGGTGAGTGCTGTGAAGTGTGTAAACTTGGTGATTCACAGACCTGTACCCTGGGGCTAATAATACATTATATGTTTATAAAAAATAAAAAAAATTATTTAAAAAATTGTAATATGGCTTTACACCTTGCATCTGTGCTCTGTAATGGTGATGATAACAAAATCTAGGCTTTCCCTTTGTACCTGTATGTGTATTTAATATCATGAAATTTATTATATGAAACCAAAGTGATAAACTAGTAAATGGAGTTGAAATAAAATATCTTTTAAAAACTAATTTTATTTACCTTTGTTGATACTTATGTTTTCAGGACCCACTAATGTGGAAGATATGAATGCACTATTAATCAAAGATGCTGGTATGTGAAACTAAACTGATTTAGAAATATTATTTCTTCAGTAATAAATGTTTGGTATGTCTGCTTTATGGCAGTGTTAGGCTGGGAGATTGGGTTACAGGAGTACCTAAAATATAGGAGCTGTCTGGTGGGGGAGACAACCAAGTAAGCAGACAGTTGATTATACATAGTACCAGCTGATTAATGTTAAAATAGATGGCAATTAGATAGTCCACTGGAAAACCACAAGGTGGTTTGGATGTGCCTAGGGAAAGGCCCCTAAAGAAGTATAGTATGAGAATACCAGGATCAGCGGGAGTTAACAAGGGGAGGGGCTATGTGTGAAGAGTGTTCCAGGCAGTGGCAGCAGTATGTACAAAAATTTGAAGGGAAGAGGAACAGGCACAGTTAAGTGTTGAACTGGGAGTATTTTGGTGTATTTGGAACGTAGAGCATAAAGGGTTATGGTGAGAGATGAGGCTGGAGAGAGGTAGGTAGGGACCAGATCATAAAGTATTGTGTCCATTTAGAAGTGGATGTTATTTTATAATTTTTAAAATTTGACTTGAATGTATTTGAATGAATGTAGTTTTCTGTTTGAAAGCACTGAGGAGTATTTAGGAAAAACAGTATGAAGTAATTTATGTAATGATTCTAAAATGTCTACTTAAATAATTTCTCTGATTAACATTGTGAATTTCCCTTTATTAGCATTTAACATGATTTAAAGTAGTTCCTAAGGAATAGTTTCTTATATAAGACACTTAACTTTGGGCCCAGCATCTGAAATTTAAATTCTTTTTCTCAAATTTTCTTTGTAGTGTATAATGCTGTTGGATTGGCAGCTTATGAGCTGTTTGACAGTGTTGATTTTGATCAGTGGTTTAAAAACCAACTTCTTCCAGAATTACAAGTCATTCATAATAGGCAAGTATAAAACTTTGTGTTAATTATATACCTAATTTTGTGATGAAGATAGGAAGGCATTAAAATTGCTTAAAACTTTTAAAAAGTTGGGGCACTTGGGTGGCTCAGGGGGTTGGGCCTCTGCCTTTGGCTCAGGCCATGGTCTCGGGGTCCTGGGATCGAGCCCCGCATCGGGCTCTCTGCTTGGTGGGGAGCCTGCTTCCTCCTCTCTCTCTTTCTGCCTACTGTGATCTCTGTCTATCAAATAAATAAAATTTTTATTAAGAAAAAATACAACTTTTAAAAAGTTATAGTATGATTTAGCTGGTCATAGTAGTGTGGAAAAAGACTTGTGACTCTTAGATTTGAAAAATAAAGTTATTTTTTTTTTACTTCCAGTGTGAATTGTAACATGTATGGAGTATTTGGTATTAGATAAGGTAATTTGCAGGAGGAAATTTTATACAAAGATAAGGAAAGATGGAGATCTCTAGATTCTAGAAGAAAATGTATACACAAGAAAGCCAACTTTATTTGCGTAGAAAGTTGGTAGGGGTAAGCCTGGTGTAAGAAGTAGTCTAAAACAAATAATAGCCGTGAAGGGTGACCGACTGAATGCCTTGGGATCACACGTAGCCTACTGTAAATCTGGGAGAGGGTAGATAAGGAAGGAGAGACACGATGGCAGAAAGCATTTGGATGCACTTTAGGCTTGTATTGGGTTACCCCATTCAGTAGTACAGAGCTGTCTGATGTAGGACTTTTCCCAGTTCTTAAATTTCACATACTTTTAAGCACTTGACTGATTTTAGGTACTGAACGGCTGAAATGGAAGGGTAAAGGTCTTTCGTAGTTTCTATAATTTTTTTCTTAGTTTAGAGTTAGACTTAACAATTCCAAGAGACTGTGTTCTTGTTTTGAATTGTGCATTTCTATTGATTCATTTCTGTTATGCACCTATCAGAATGCCTAGCATGTAGTCATAGATCAGGTAACATTTTTTGGACTACATTAATGAATGAAAAGAAGGCTTCTATATAAATCTTGAGAGATGTGCAATTGTAGAGTTGGAGATGACTTAAAAGTGATTTTCACCCCTCTAAAACCAGTATTACTCTATATGTTAACTGAGAATTTAAATAAAAACTTGAAATTTAAAAAAAAGAAACAAAATATTTTTGACTAGTAAAGAGCTAGCTATCTGTTCACTCAGCAAGTATTTTCAGTTCGCTGTGAATTTGCCATGTCCTGTAAAGTCTGTGGTGAGTAAGTTGGGCTGTGACTCTGCCCACAGGAAGCGAGAGAACCTTTGATGTAGAGAAAACCTCCAATTAGGTAACCACATGGCCCTTTAGTGGGAACACACTATGTGGTTTGATTATCCTTAGACCCTGGAGGCTATTTATTCTCCATCTGTGTTGTCCAGTACAGTTGCTGCTATGTATCTGCATAATCCTAATGCAATTGAGGAAATGACTTTTTAGTTTTAATTAACTAAAATTTAAATAGAAAAACTGAAGGGTGTAAAATATGTATTGATTCCATGTTGAAATGATAATATTTTGCATATATTGAGATAAATAAAAATGTTAAAATTTCACCTTCTTTTTACTTATTTTAATGTGGGTACTAACAGATTTTAAATTGTGTATTTGTCTTGCATTATGTTTCTTCTGGACTGAGCTGATCTAGACCAGTATTTCTCAAAGTTTAACGTACATATGAATCTCTTGATGGTCTGGTTAAGATACATGTTCTGATTTAGGTAGTGTGTTAGGGTCTGGGTCAGACTGTATGATTTCATCCTGGATCCAGGAAAATGATGCTGCTGGTCCAGGGAGCACATTTGCAGGAACAAACTATCCCCTAATTTTAACTCTGCCCAGAAGTGACTGTGGTCTAAGTGAACTTAAGATTTGACCTTTTTGAACTTCGTTCTCTTTATCTGGAGTGGAATGTTCAATGTAGCAATCTCAGAGATCTGAGATTGGTTCAGAATTGGTGGTTCTGTGGGTTCTCCACTACACTCTATACAAGTCTCATTTACTTTCACCTCTGTGACTTTGTTTAAACAGTCTCAGTTCCTGGAAATGGCAGTTTTTCAGTTTTCTGCCCCAAATACTCTATCTTAAAGGCTGTTCAAATCCAATTTCTTCCTACCCACTCTTCTCTATTCCTTTTCTGAAATCCTATTATATAACTTGGCATTCTTTAATTCTTCTAGATGAGATAAACTTTTTGAGGGCAGGTAGGGAGTACTTAAACATTTTTTCATCTTTAATGAGCAGTTCTTTCTATGTGCTTGATCATCTTATAGTTTTGTAATTTTCTAAAAATGTGGAATATTCATTAGCTTATTCCATTTGTACCCTGAAACAATTACCATCTCACTACTAAAATTTATATAGTATCAAGAAGAGACTTTGGGTTGGAATTCTTATACCTAGTCGTTTATAGCTTTGTGGGTTTTTTTCTCCTTGCCTAAAGAAACTTCCTTGCCTTTAGCAAAGACGGGTCATAGAGAAAGAAATGTGTGTACATGTTACTGCAAAGGTTTTACAGCTTTTAAAATGTAAATCATTATTTTGATAATGTGAGTCACATTCTGTAATAGGGTACTTTAAAAATTATAGAGAATTTACCCAGTATCAGTGTAGGTTTATGTGAGTATGTAAATGTAGAAATCTCTCACAGTATTCTGGAAAATATCTTTGCAAGGTAAACATTTGGATTTGGAAAATTGAGTACAGGAATTCCTTTATTATTACTTTTTGGGGGCCTCTTCAGCCTTAGGGTTTGGGACATTAGCTACTTAGGCCTCTTCAGATTAACTGTTTTTGGTTACTTGAGGAACAGAAACAGACTTGTTTTTGTGTACATATTTATGTTATGGTTCTTAAATATAAAATAATTAGATTTACAGTAATTTGTTAATATTTATACTGTGGTATGTTTAGAAGTAGCTTTTTGTGCTTTTATATAAAAAATAGAGATTGCTTCTTTACTATATTTAAAATTTAAATGATGAAATATACTAAATGCAATAGGCTTTGTAAAATACTTATCATTTAAATTTCATGATTTTTCCTTACCCAGGTATAAGCCATTGCGACGCAGGGTGATTTGGCTCATCGGTCAGTGGATTTCTGTGAAATTCAAGTCTGACTTAAGACCCATGTTATATGAGGCAATTTGTAATTTGCTTCAAGATCAAGACTTAGTGGTATGTCCCTTAAATGTTTTAAGACTTTTTTTTTAAAATGAGTTTAACCAAGGTTAAGCTTCAAATTCAGGCATGGTTTTTGTATCTTTAGAGTGTTGGTGGCCTTTGACTGTTGTAGCTGTTCCTTGGTGTGAGCACTTTGATTTGAGGGAAGGAAGTTCTTGGATTATTCTGTGCTCTTCCCATCATTAATCAATGAAAAAAAAATTAAACTATACCATTCTAAAATTTATAATTTTTTAGTAAGAATAAAAGAAGACTGTGTTTTAAGATCCTTTTATGTCTTACTTGCTTTTTTCTTAATTCAGGATAGATTTTGTCATTCTCACGTTTGAGGTTGCACCATAATCACTTTTACCCTTATTGTTGTTGATTCTTCTTTGTCCCTCATTTTTGGAGGGTTTTTTGGTGTGTATATGTTCTTTTTTTTTAACCTTTGGAATTATTTCTTTTCAGACTTTTTATTTATAGTGTTGATATATTATTTTTGAATTTTTTGTTACTAAAAACTTGATAATGGCTTCTTTGTTGCTTTATTCCCTTAAAAGCAGTAGGTTTGCTGCTTTAATACTTAGGTCAGCTACTTAAATAATTATTTTTATTTGTCTTTTAAGAAGGTCCACATTGTGTAGAATGGTCTACCCCCCCCCCCCCCCCACTGGTGCTTTGTTTTATGCTTGAGTGGATATATTCATGACCTAGTATACATTTTCTTTGTCTTGGGCTTAGATGTGACTCTAGCAGTCTTGAAAAGATTGGGTTTAGTTGTCTTTTCCTGGGTTTCAAATTATTTTTATGTAAAATTAAGTGTTTGTGTCGTGCCCCCCCGCCCCCCACCGAGTTAGGCTAAGATCTTATTTAATCATTTCTTGATACACTCCTTTTAAAAAATTTTAACCCTGTTTTTTAGCAAAGCTTTTTCATTTTCACATGTATACCATGATAACATAAACTACTTTTAATGTTCAGTGAAGGAAAACATAATTAGGTAAACCTGTTTTAGGAGTTCAATATATTCCAAACGCAAAGAACTAATCTTTGGATTTTTTTACTACAGCATTATCTACTTTGTGTAAATAATTGAGAATTTACTCCATGTCGTAATTATTCAGTATTTTAAGCATGGGAAATTACAAGGGAATCCATTCAGTTTTATTTTACCATGTAAATTTTTAGAAGTTTATTAATAAACCCTAGCTGTTTCTGAGATTAGTATTTGCTGGACAAAATTTACATTTGTAATAGCTTTATTTTTTTAAGATTTTATTTATTTATTTGACAGAGAGAGATCACATGTAGGTAGAGAGAGGGGGGGGGAAGCAGGCTCCCCGCTGAGCAGAGAGCCTGATGTGAGACTCGATCCCAATACCCTGAGATCATGACCCAGGCCGAAGGCAGTGGCTCAACCCACTGAGCCACCCAGGCGCCCCTCATTTGTAATAGCTTTAAAATAAAGTATAAGATTTGAATTCTTGTTTTCTCATTTGGAAACATTATCTGCTCTTCTGTCAGATGTATCAGAGAGAAGACATTAAATGTTTTATGGAGGTGTTACAAAAGGATTAAATTTCAGCTAATTTTCTTTGGGAAATAGAGAAATTTTTTGGATCTTGTACTCATTTTTAATGAACCAGTTTAGAGAGAGAAATAAAGAAAAAAATGATCTATTTAGTTCTGCACTTTAAAAGTAGATCATTGGGCGCCTGGGTGGCTCAATGGGTTGGGCCTCTGCCTTTGGCTCAGGTCATAATCTCGGGGTCCTGGGATTGAGCTCTGCATCAGGCTCTCTGCTCGGCGGGGAGCCTGCTTCCCCACCCCTCTCTCTCTGCCTGCCTCTCTGCCTACTTGTAATCTCTGTCAAATAAATAAATAAAAATCTCTAAAAAAAATAATCATATACAATATTAATCATTAATCATATACAAACATATACGATAGTAATCATTAATCATATACGAACATGTGTTAGTGGAGCGAAAGGGTTTCATGGCCAGGTGATTTGGAAAACACTGGACTAAATATTCCAGTAGTCCTCTTTACTTCAGGACTGATCAGAACGTTTAAAATGTACATTTGCCTTGTGACCACCCAAGATAATACAGTAATATCCAAGGGATACACTTGGTGTATGGAAATGGTGCTATAGATTAAGCTGTTGCCCTTTTCCTGTATATCTTCTAGTGAGTTCCTCTCATTTTTACATCTTCTACAGTTGCTTTATCCTGCCACCATTATTTTGTTATTACTTCTTTTTTTTTTTTTTAAAGATTTTATTTATTTATTTGTTAGAGAGAGAGCGCGCGAGCACAGGCAGACAGAGGCAGAGGGAGAAGCAGGCTCCCTGCCAATCAAGGAGCCCGATGTGGGACTCGATCCCAGGACGCTGGGATCATGACCTGAGCCGAAGGCAGCCGCTTAACCAACTGAGCCACCCAGGCGTCCCTTGTTATTACTTCTTAAGACTGTGTTTTAGTAAGGTACCAAGTTAATGTTGAACACTTTGGCTTGTTGGTGTATATAGGATACACTATTTTAATTTCAGCTTGTGAGAAATGCTGGCTAATGAGGGGAGATACTTCATACATGTACACAGACAGCAGGGTACAAACATATAGACATATACACATGTACATGTGCAGGTGTGGATAGATATGTAGATACTCATGTATCTGAATGTTCTCTGGCTTTCATCTATGTTCTCTTGCTTGAGTGTTGCTGTTAAAGAGTTGCAATAGATTTAATCTTGAGCAACTGTGGTTGTCTGTGTGGCTTCCAAATGTTATGGCCATGTTGTTAAAAGACTGGGTATGACAGAGTAGATGAAGTGCAGCAACTTGAGAAAGCAACTTCTCCATATAGTATAGAACCCCATAAATCTTAGAATACCAGAGGCCACTGGGTGGAGTACATCTCTCTCTGATAGTTGCATGACAGTTTGACATTATCATTTGATCTGGGGAAATATAATGCAAATTGAGTAACTTTTTTTGCTTTAGGTGAAATATCTAACTTTTCCTCATTGTTTAACAGTTTGACTTGTTAGAGATAGCCAGATTTTATGAACTAAAACTTGAAGTAGGCATAATGAATAAGCATTTATAGTGCTGCAATATTTGGAAACTTTTTGTAATAAATGTTGGGAAAATTTGGTAAGGTTTAAGATAATTATTACTTGGGGCGCCTGGGTGGCTCAGTGGGTTAAAGCCTCTGCTTTTCGGCTCAGGTCATGATCTCAGGATCCTGGGATCTCTGATCAGCAGGAAGCCTGCTTCCCCCTCTCTCTCTGCCTGCCTCTCTGCCTACTTGTGGTCTCTGTCTTTCAAATAAATAAATAAAACCTTTAAAAAAAAAAGATAATTGTTACTTCAAAATTTTTTACTTCTGAGCTTATTTTTGATTTATACTTAAAAGGCTTTTAACTGGGGCGCCTGGGTGACTCAGTGGGTTAAAGCCTCTGCCTTCGGCTCAGGTTGTGGTCCCAGGGTCCTGGGATTGAGCCCCACATCGGGCTCTCTGCTCAGCGGGGAGCCTGCTTCCTCCTCTCTGTCTGCCTGCCTCTCTGCCTACTTGTGATCTCCGTCTGTCAAATAAATAAATAAAATCTTTAAAAAAAAAAAGGCTTTTAACTTTGTAACCTTTTAAGAGTTAAGAATTATATCAAAGGAAAGGAAAAATTAAGTGACTAACATAATAAGCACCTATATGCTCACTTCCCCGTGTCCATATTCTCATCGTAGTAATTTTCCATACATATTTCAAATATTTAAAAAATAAGGCCTTCCAAATGCAGTTGAATGTCTGTCTTTCCACTCTCATTCTTTTGTGTTTTTGTTGAGGAAAGGTTTTTAATTTTATTGCAATCAGATTTCTGTTTTGCTCTTTTTGTTCATTGTTTAATCCATTTTTTTACCCTTAGTTCTTTATCTAGAATTTATTTTTGAATGTGATAGGAGCTGTGGTTCCATTTTTATTATTTTTTTATAAGGATAACAGTGCTACACTATGCTATTACTGTAGTGTTATTCATTGTAATGAACTGGAGTGACTACATTTTAGGTGAGGAGACCTTCTCTTTGTACCACCCCAAATGGTTACTAACCAGAATATTTAGTTAATATACTGGGCTTTTTTTATTTTTAAGGCTTTTGAGCCAGTTTCATCTTTAAATTTTAGAAATTACAAAATTTTTCTTGTAAGTTTTACTTCAGGTATTTATGTAGCCTTTAACACCATTAGCAGTAATCTACTAAAAAATTAGCATTGGTATATTCTTTCACCCTTGTAAAAGGCTATATGAAATGTGAATTGTGGTACAACCAGAAGATTTATAGTTTGGAAGTAGGGCGTGATGGGGTTGTCTCTTAAGCAAAGAAATGGACATTTTTATGGGTAGGCTGACTACCAGTGTAGAAATAGTGAATTTCCAGGATGGAAAGACAGTTAATAGCCTTAAGGATGGGCTTTTAGTGGCGTGTACAGAACTGCAGCAAACCCTGAGTGTACAATGGGAGGTACAGTTGGGATTGGGCAGACATATTTTAAGGGTGCATTGAAATTCTTTCCATTCTTGTGCCTTTTATGGGTCTCGCATTTCGGTCACTCATTTTGTCTTACCATTTTGATTTTGTTTCTTCATTTTCCCATTCTTTGTGTGTCTCAGAAACACTGCTAGAGATTTTAAACTCTGGGGGTAGTCTGTGTCTTCACAGAATGAATTCTGAATTCAATTACAGTCAGTAAATATAATTTCCAAAGGAAACATCAACAAAAAATCTGTGTTTGATATATCAAATTATTAGGCCACTTTAAAACCAGGAAGAAAGGAAACTTTAGTAAGCTTCCGCTAGTCAGTTTTAGGTTTATATGCATATGTCTGATACTTAGAATATATGAAAATGAGCTTTACACCTGAAACTACACTTGAAA